>JAHZNI010001962.1:0-76011 GCA_027744415.1 Seira ritae | reverse complement strand
ATTGCTCGAATTTCATCCACCTTGCCTTTGATGGATAAATCCATTTCATCCGGATGGATAAAATTACCATCCAGTGGAAGGTCGCACTCTGCATATTAGCCACCACCACAACGCTATGAATAATGATTATCGTTTCTCTACTAACCTACATAATTGCCACGAAAACAATGAATGAGTGAAGGCTCGTTCTCGTTCCAGCTAAACTCCTCTCTCTCTCTGGTTTCTCAGAGAGGAGTTCATCATTCTATTCTAACGAGACTTCAACCCAATTCCAGCCTGCTCGCAGTAAGCTCTACACGCACAAATGAAAAGTAAAAGGAGTGAGAATATATCGCATTGACATAATGATTAAATCCGATACTTCCTCTCCCTCTCTCTCTCTGGTTTACTTTTTTCTGTCGGGATAATATGCATAAAAAAGAAAGGAAGAGAGAAACAAAAACGGTGGTAAATAAACAAGAGCGGGCTTAGCAGTCTTCAGTCTTGAAGGTTCATTTTCATCACTGCTTGTTTGCTTCCTTCTCATGTTCCGATAAAATAAGTTTCCTTTTCTATTTCGCTCGTCCCCGAAACGAAAGAAACGAAACCGCGATGTGGATGGATGAATGAATGAATGTGATGTTTGATGATGACGAAGGTACCTAATATACTTCTAATTCATTACTTTCTCACGACGACTCTACTCTGACAAGAAAGATGATGAGGAAGCTATGAATGCATTAGCTGTCAGCACCAGTAATACACACACATCTCACATCTTTCCTTCTGCTTCTTCCCGTTTCCCAGTCAGCGGCCAATTCTTTAAGCTGGTTCTGCTGGTGGAAATTTGAAGGAGAGAAAGAAAGAGAGAGGAGAATGGAGAATCAGAGATTATTACTATTATTACGCTATGTCGCATTCATTGAGAAGGAAGAGCACGTCGTCCTCATCATAACTCCATTCTAATGCTTACTTTTTACCAGAAGCTATTTTGAATTACAGATTCTCATCTATATTCGAAAAACCTAGCCACCTCTGCCTGCTTTGATTCACCCAAAATGAATGGGTATAGAGAAACGAGGCGAAAAACTGGATCTGGAGGGAACTGAAGCAGAAAAAAATTTTCTCTTTGGAAGCATCCAGTCGTCAGATTCAATTCATCACTTTTCCCCACGTCGCGTAGTCCTCCTCCTCCTCCCCTTTACTTTCAATGTAATTCATTTCTTTCATCGTGTCATAGTCATCATCATCAGCAACCTCACTTGAGGGAATTTTGTACATGCACGGAAATCTTGGAGTAAAGAGTAAATGAAACTGTACGTACATTACTATTGCTATTACATACGCCCCAGGACTTTGCTACGGAAAATAAGTATGTTGAGAGATGACATGAAACTTAATGATTTTTTTTCAGGAGGAATAGGAATGTACATCTCTAATCCATAAAGAATACTAGAATGAGGAAACGAAGTACGACTAAAAAGTAGGCAACTCCACATGACTATGACACGACGATCGTTGGAAATCAAAAGCTCTTCTTGTATAAGCTCACACCTGCATACCAACCTACAAAGAAAGTAATACTACAGAGATAGTTCAAGGAAATTCATTTTCCAATTCCTAATCATTTCTCCGCGGTTGCGAAACATTAGAACTTATAAGACGTAGAAGTACATAGTCCCGTCCCGTCCCTATCTAATTTTAAAGCAATTTCATTTGAGTAAGAGTAGAGCAAAAAAAAACATTCTTCTTCCTTCACCACCAGCACCACCACGTCTAAGACTCGAGCGAGGAAAGAGAGAAAGACCGTATCAGTCACATTTAGATTCAGACTTGTCACTTTTAATCAAATTATCAAAATCTACCATCACCGCACAGCACACCATCAACACCAAACATTTCTCTTGGTGGTGGTGATAGTTGATGATGCTACTGCCATTGCTGTTCCTGTAGCGCAGCAAAGCTCCAACAGAAATGGGGTCGAGAAACAACAAAAAATTTTCTTTCATTCCAGCCATGGCTTTATATTATACAGAGCTCAAAAACAAAACACGTCATTTGCATGATAATATAATATATTTAAGTTGCATGAGAAAAGGTACACATTTACGAGAACAAAACGAAGCAAACATACATATTTCATTTTTCTATTCTCCTTAAATATTTTTTTAAAAAAATGTTGGGTATTTATGATGGATTTAGTGTTATTACTTGGTGATACAATTTTAAACTGTGGATTTAATATTCTAATAATTACGAATTATCCACATCGTTGCCGCTTACAAGTGATCAGCTAGTGCGAAGAGACAGCTGCTACACGAGAATTTTATGAATGAAAAATGCCCAAGTTCCTGTTTTAAAACGAGGGGAGAGAAATCTAATGAAAGATCATAATAATCATAAAATGTTCCCTATGCATGCATGGCATGTATCAAACATTCACATCTGAACTTGGGGGAGGCAACGAGAAAAAAATTGGAAGTGTCAACAGAAAAATTGCTCGTAAAACAAAGAGTTTGTGAAATTGCCCTGAGTAAAGAATCACTTTCGAAGGGAGAGAAATCTCATTTATGCGTGTTAAAATCATTTATTACAGATTCTCATCAAAGAGCTCTGAAAAAAAATTATGAAAAGACAAATAGGATTTAAGCCTTGTAGCAGCATTTAAATTAGGACATCCTGGGGCGGCATGAACCCCTTATTATTCAATTACGACTGATAAAAGATATTATGAGGACATTACATTCACATTGCTGTATCGCTTCAATGTTCAAATTTTATTTGCATTTTCCCAAAATAATAATAACACGAAAGAAAAAAGTGCCAAAGTCATATTTCATACTATGCTCCATATACGTAATATAAAGGAAGAAAGGGATTGCAGTAGAGAGGGATCAGGATCAGAAGCACTGATTATACATATTTAAATGTGCATCCTTAACGGCAAGTGTCCCTGTGTTGTTGCAATGCAATCACTTAATCCTACAAAAAACCGTTGCGTTGCGTTGCCTTGGCACAGAAACGGGAGCCTCCTGGGTGGCTTGCAGGAAGTATTTCATTACTACCATTCCATAACCCTTGCATATAAAAGATGTATGAAATAAAGGTACATGATTCACGAAAGAGAGGAAATAATATTTATTCGGACCTGGACAATATGCTCTGGATTGGATGAGGAGGATTACTGTGGCACTCTTAGTATGTACCCACAAAAGGAGACTAGGTATGCATAAATTGGCACATGTTTGTAGTTTGTAGTAGCCCACGAAGAAGAACATTGTGTTGCTATTAATGAGAATGAAGAAGGCCTAGTGCGATTTCATGGACCATGAAAGCGAAAGGGAATCCGAGAAAATGAGCAGGGAGCATAGTATGTAATAGTTTCAGGGAATGCAATCGTGGAAAGTGTAGCACTCATTTACAGGCATAAATTTGAAGACAGTAAACCGGCTTAAGTGATGATGTTTGCTGTGCCATCTTGCACGTTTTATCTAATGAATATATTATGATGTACGAGTAGTAATAGCAATAGTAATGGAAAACTCATAAGTAGTAGTCATAGTCGCCATTATTGTATGACCGACCACCATCATGTTTTACCATGCCATGCGTTGTCCTGCTTGAACTGGAACTGAAACAAGCCTTGTCTCACTTAAGTACAGTGTCTCTGATTCTGATAGTGAGTCAGAGGAAAAGGGAAAGTAAAGGGAAGATGATATTTTAAGAAGAAGAGAACACAAGAAGAAGCCCAGCATAGCAGCAGCAGTTGTAGTAATAATAATGTCTTTCCCGGTTTATTCTTCAACTTGAGTCCTTTCTCTGTTGTTCTCCGGCCGTGCATGTTTCCTGGAGCCTATTGTTCCACACAGAACTAGAGAACGCCAGTTTATGATGATGTAATAATAATAATAATGGTGTTCCTTCTTCGTAAAGTGAGGAAGCATTCTTCAACTCGCTGCTGCTGAACACATGTGGAGCAACAATAAGCCTCCTTTTATTGGAAAATGTCTTTAAAAAATACATAAGTTTTTATTGTGACATTACACAGGTAATACCCGGGCTCCGCCAGTCATCCTGAGGAAACGTGTTCAAATTATAATGGCATTACATTTAAGGGCGAGTAACGCTGATAACTTTTTATCGCTCTATTTGCTTCTTCTTCTTCAACGGTAATAGTATGACTAGGTATGTACCTACATATGTAGGACTATGACAGGACACGGGGAAAAAGTTTTTCTTTTTTTACAATAGGACATTTGATAATTTGCGATGCTCCACTTATTTCAAAATACTGTCATTAGACGTGTCTACGTCCAGCTTGTCACTACCGGACGGGATGGTATGGTCAAACAAACAACTGCGTTGACACCAATTCAACCCCATTTCCAGATCGATTCACAATGTGACTCGTAATTGAAAATGATGGAATGGAATGGCAGGAATGGAACAAGATTCTTGAAAAGTTTTCATTTTTTTTGTCAAGCGGAAGTCACAGGAGAATGGCTTTCAGGTAGTAGTGGCTACTATACTATACAGCAAACGTAACTTTTTCTTCTCCTCATGGCCGCCACCACACTAGCACTACTACCACCGTCGAAACTTCTCTTTTTAGCCATTACACTAAGTGACTTTTATCGGCAATAAAAGGAATTTTCAGAGATACTGAAGAAGAAAAGAGCAACTATTTATGTAGGTACACAGGTACTTATGTATGTATGTATTTTTTTCTACGACTTGTCATTTTGTTTGCTGTTTGCAAAGGGTTACTGCCTTCATCTCCTCACGCCATAAATTGTGTAGGGCTTTACGAGTAGTGCCCTCTTCTTCCGAAGATTAGGCATGCTAAAGGAAGCGTACTACTACATACGCAGCGAAATAGGAAAATATGGCGCATAACAATTTAAATCGCATTCAAAGTGCATGAAACTTCTTTCTTCTTCACGAAATCAGGACAACAGCCTACGGTAAAAAAATGATTAAGTTTTTATTCAAGTGCTGGAATTAGATTTATACTCCTCTGCATTATATTTTTAAGGCGAGGAAATGCACCATAAACAAGCAAGGATAATTTCCATCGCGATTTATTTTCCCCCGCGCATTTGGTACTGGCATGGCAGAAGTGGCACTTCTACGAATCAAATGAATAAATTCGATTTTATTTTTTTTTCCTCAGAAGCTATCTCGTTGCAGGAAAGTTTTCAACGAGAAACATTAAGCACAGCAGTAGTCACAGGATAAAGAATCATCGTGCGGAGAGCTAAATAAAACAAAGAAATTTAAAAGCACTACAACTACAATATATATTACGGAATAAAAAATTGAACTGTTTGGGCTCCCCAATATAGGTAACAAATAAATATCATCATCATCATCATCATGACTACCTATGACTGAATAACAAACTGGCTTTTTTTCTATAGTTTCGCGACAGTTGATCATCTATCAACCAAGTTTTTACTCACAGTCACAGCTTTCTTGAGACCATTTATGATCCCATATTAGATAAGGGACGTATTATATATACATAGTTCGGAAAAAAAATTGGAGATACATCGTAAAATCGGTCGGTGGTAGAGTAGAGTAGTACTAGCTGTAGTTGTGGTGCACTTCTTTCTTTCCTTATCCCCGCGAGGGAACAACCTACTTAGCAAGTTATTTTTTCACGAACGAACAAAGTGGCATCAATGCAAAAAAAAACTACATACATAAAGATGAAAGGAGGATTGTGTGGTTTGAATCGAAGTGAGTGAGGCGCTTTGGATGTGATAGTAGAGTGATGTAAGTCATTGTCGTCATGATTATCTTCACATTCGAATTGAATTAGGTTGTTTTCCCGAACAAGCATGCAATGCAACAATATGTACATATAGCTATAGGAGAACCGAAAAGTATTCCATGTTTTTTTTCTCTCAGACTTGTCGCTCTTTTCTTCTCTTCAGTCTAGTTCAATTTCACTCTAAAGGTTGTTTCTCCGTCGCCTTGCAGCCACCTAAAAAGTAAGTATAAGCTCAGCTCAGGGCTTAGAAATTTTCATGTAAGGAGAAGTACATAATACATATCACATCACATCACTAAATTTTCCTGTTTTTTTCATGTTATGTTATGCTCTAGTCGACAGTCGATACCCAAAAAAAATGTGATGAGAGGAACATCAGAGTATCAGTATCGATAACGATTTCCACATACATATATCAACGCATAATATTGTCCTGTTCTAGTACTCCACTAACGACAACTTTTTTATATGTACAAAATAATCGAGTGCAATCTCATAAAAATTGCAATCGTTTTTTTCTTGCCTGAACTTTAAAGAACGTCTAAACATGGATATTGATGTGCTCCTCTTTAGGCGGAGGAATGGAACTGCAAATAAGCAAGGAACTAGTCTGGGTCTTAATGTGCTCCTCATTTTCTTTCTGGTTCAATACAACCATTTTTTTGCCAATACAATGCCAATTGATTTTTGCATCTTTCATATTGGGTCCAAAAATAATAATAGAGACCGTCAGACAAACTTGACTTCTTCAATAATAGCGACTACTTAGTCCTAAAAAAATCTCACAGCGGTTTTACAAATTCAGAGTTACTAACGATAAAAATAATAATACTGACTATAACTATGATGCCTGCCTGCGCGGTACTCTTCTTTTATAACAATTGACCAAAACGGTATGTAGTGAAGGGGAACGCATGAGTCATAAATTACACCTTTACACTCGTGTAGCATACCAGTTATTATATAGTGCTAAAGCCCGATCTAAAAGCCTCTTTTTTCCTGATATGATTATATTATAATAATGGCGAACTGAAACACGAACACGAACAAAATATTTCATCATTATCATCCATTTTACTTCTTGAGGCTAGAGAATAAGAAAAAACCCCTCACTTCAAAAAAGAAATGATTTCTTCTATCGTCATTATCATCATCATCATGAGGAGTATATGATCATGATCATGATCATCATTGTTAGCAAAAAAATGTGTCCCATTTCCTTCCACAATACATAACGCATTTCAAAATTTCAAACTCGCCTCTCATCTTCTTCACTAACGAAAATTGACAATGCGTTTTAACAATAAAAATAAAATGACTTTAGAATGGCGATGATGATGACAAAATAAAAACTGACTAGGCGCGACATTAACGACCATACAATGTGGAGAGTCTAGCCAAGAAAGATTGCTCTCTGATATCATATTATGATGATATATCCGAGAGAGAGAATTGAGTACGTAGTTGTAGTTGTAGCTATTCCTATTACTGCACGATACAGAAATAATACTAATGCGTGTGTGTGTGTTCGTTCGAGAAATGAAACTTGAAACGGGAATGAGTATCAAGATCATGATCATGATCATGCGTCGTCAACATTGCTCGACGCAACAATATAATCAAGAAGAGAAGGAGAAAAAGATTTTTTCTGTGTGTGATCATCTTCAAGAATATCATCAGCAGCAGCAACATCAGCAAAGAACAAGAGCCAGATAAAGTTGGCTCAGGTAAGTGCCTCCTTGTCTTTCACCCTAATTTATGGTTGCGAGACAAAAGTAAAACATTTTAAAGGCTTTGCCATTGATTACGAAAAGAGAAAAGAAATCTTTCAATGCAATGAGCATAATACATAATATTACAAGGGAAAAAAGCCTGTCCCATATGATAATATTTTGAGAGAGAGAGAGAGAAAAAAAAAATCCATCCCAGTTTTGTGAAATGGAAGCCACCAGTGAAATATGATCCGTGTAAAAATAAGATAGTTTGCTGAAACAAAACTAGTCATTAAAGCGTAATAAATTTTAAAAAAAATCCGCTCCACTCCATACATACAATAATAAATTATGAAGTTGGCACAAAAATTGCAAGATGTGGAAAAAAATGTAAAAAAATTATCCGAGGAATTTGATGTTATCAAACCCAAGTGTTTCTTTGGGCTACTCTTGACAAAAAAATTCTCAGGCATGATTTTCACACGAAATTTGAAATAAACTGTCATAATTACGAAAAAAATTCTATATTATTCTAAACCTAAAGAAAAATATATTACAATAAAATATGGGAAAAAATGGAACATGGACTTATGTACCATGCCACCGAAAGAAAAATCCCAACATCGTCCCAAATATTATACTTCCTGCGTGTTTGCCATTTTTTTACGCAACGAAAGAAAAATCCCAGGTAAAATCGAAAGATTAAAAGTCATTCGTGTACTTACAACATGTTTGAAGACGTTATGATCATGACATGATCATGATCATGATGATGATCATGCATAAACAAATAATGAATGTCACACCACACACCAAACCCAATCATGGGATAATCAAGTTCGAGACAAGAATGGTGATGATGATCCATGATGATGATCAGTCTCAACATGATCACATCTCAGGTTATTTTTTTTTGCCAACCCTTTGTTCAAGTAATAATAATAATAATGCCTCGTAATAAATGAAGAGTCGTGTCAAGATAGGATCTCACGTGCGTATATGCCTGCCAAAAATGATGAGCTTCCTTTTTTTATTCCTTACTTTTCCTGACAAACAAAAAAAGTAACGTATTTTTTTCTAAATCCTTTTTTTCTTCAGCATTATTTTCTTCTTCTTTTTCTGATGCGTAATAATGATAACGGGAAAAAATCAGTACTATACTATATAATATCCTTTGGGCCACCATACAGATTACTGGGCTTAAAGAACGTGTCAAATAATATGTGGAGAAACTTGACGACTTTTAGCTAAATAAGCTAAAGTTTAAATGCTACATGGATCTCAGCAGTTAGCCAGAATCGGAATTTTTGTTTTGTCCTCCTATTCGTTTCGTTCCTCTGGGTTCTGACTAGTTGATCAGCTTAGGAGAAGGAGAAGAAGATGAGGAGATGAAACTTTTTAATAAAACTTTGTCCTTTCCATCTCTCTCTCTCTTCCTTCTTTTCATCGACAACACAAAAGCGCATCAAATTCGAAAACCTGTATTGTATCACGAATGTTTATAAGAAGCTAACTGTGCAAAGCAAGGCTCTGTGCCGAATCGAATGGCAGGTTACCTGCTACAATAACCTGACAACGGAGTAGAAGAAGGGAATAAAAAAGAACAAGGTGTTAGGTATGATAAGAAGCAAGCGTAGACAATTCGAAACAAGTACAAGAAAAATACTTAATAAGGGGGAGGCAAAGTAAATAAATAAATAAATGATCTTGCCATACTTGCCTGAATTCAACAGGATTATTGCAACAACACATTCAGATACATATTTTTTTTTCAATTTCTTTCGGTTTCATGTAATGGCTTCGTTGTAATTAGGATGTGGAAAATAAATAATAATTTTATAAAGAAATCTGTTAGAAAGAAGACGAGGCAACTCTTTGTCGGTTTGAGTGCCTACCTACCTACCTATATACTACGTCGGACTATAAAAACATTCGAAATAATTAACTCATGCTTCAAAATTGTCAAAAAAATATATTTGGCGGATGAGCATTTTAAACTGATTGTGAATGTCAATACAAAAAGAAATGATTAGAATTGCTTTTATTGAATTTAAATTTTTTTAATCAATTGAATTATCAGCACAACACAAGCACGTCATTGCTATTGCTATTGCTATAGCAGATGAAATTTTTGTGTGTCACGCTTTCAAGGGAACATTTCTCTTTTGCGTCATCGACATCATCAAACGTTATTAAAGAAATGAATAGGAAACTATAAATGCATAGGTATATACATTTTTGAGTGCTTTTGAATCTCTCAAACTAGTCCTTATCCATCCTCACGATTACCACCGGAACTCGAAATTGTAAATAAATGCAGAGACAGAGCTTCTCTGAGTGTTCACTACAGGTATGTAGTGTTCTTTAAGCCGTGAAAGGAAAATAGTAGAAAAGATAACTAAACTAGAACTACACACTGAAGACCCATATTTATATATCTGCATAATATTTCTAAGCCTCAGTGCGGGCTCCTTAGGAAACCCAACATTCCAACTTAATTCCGTGATAATTTTAAGTAGGTAAGAAGATTACTGTGAAAACTTTTCTTGCTCAAATCTCTCCTCCTGTAATAGTTGCAACTGTTTTTGCCAGAGAATTTAATCTGGACTTTCTCCATGCTCCTTGTTAGCGAGGGAATTTGAAGAGGATATACCTATCCAGTGTACATGTAGAATACTAGAGGAAAAGTAAAGTGTATAAATGTTGGGGACGCTTTTCCCCTCAATTTTCCAGAGGAGTAATAATAAAATGTACAAAAGTTTTAAGCTTATTATAAGATTCACGTTGCTTTATTTAAGTTTAAACATCCTTCCCCCAGTCACATCTGTTACCAGCAGCACCAGTACAGTACCACCATCCACTACCACCACCACCAGCTTTTGATTTGCCCCATTCCATTCCGATGAAAATTGTGTATGGACATGGACATGCTCCATCAACTATTTCGTCTCGTTTCGTTTCCTCCATGACCCACAACTACTTTCAGAGAGAAAAAAAGTTGTACATGGAAATGATACACGGGACTAGTCATTTTAAACTTTAATTTTTTTAAAGTAAAAACGACAAATGCAAAAACTTTTCAAGAAGTATTCCATGTGTGGCCAATTTAGGTATGAAGTCTAAAAAATAACATCCTTATACCTGGCACTACTGCTACTGATACTGCTACACTCGAACACTTCTCTTTTCACTAATGAAATGAAAAGATGATTGCACACTATTACGGCTCTCTTGTGGTGGTGTGGCGGGCGGCAACGGAGTGATTCTGAAGATTTCCCTTTAAACGTAAGCTCGTCTTCCTCATTTAGAATTCCACGGAAAAGAAAATGCATGACTAGCAACAGTCTCTCTTCTCCTCTACTTCTCTAAAAGAATTTTTCTTCTGAAACTCTCAGATGCTCCTATTACTTAGTCTAAAATAAAGGAGATGGTGATGGTGATGACCCAACTCAACTCAACTTGCTACAATTTTTGTATATGATTATGGGTACATGTTCTCCCTGGGCTCACATTACTTTATCTAGTCCCTCTTGAACCCTTCATTTCATCTTGGCGTAGGGGGCAAAATTAAAGGAAAGAGCCTGCATTACCGAGAAGCATTTTCTTTGAAGGAGGAGGAAGAAATCAAGTTCTCTTTTCTTGGTGACAATCCTGCGCACATATTGTCCTCTACCTCCATTGCGGAAAAACAGTGCCCGATGACCAGTATCTTTTTGCGAGACTTCTTAGGAGAGATGGACAGATCTTCAACTTTTTTTATGTCCACCTAGTTTACTTTTACGTACGTAGTACATATGTGTAGCTAAAAAAACTTTTTTTTCCCAAAATGATTCTCCTAATCACTTTCTCCCTCCCTTTTCACAGTCCTCTTGTATGTCTGAAAGATAAAAAGTGCTGCTTCTTGTAATATGGTTTCATGTTTTAATTGACAATAATCCACTGATATTTATTTTTATCTCACTTGACTCAAATAAAGTAGTAGGTTGTAGGTAAGGAAACGATGCGAGGAGTTGGAAGAGGCAAGTTCTATACATTAATCTCTTTTGGCTTACATTACTCTTTACCTAGTGAAGTAGGGTTAACTCATTTATCTCGAAGACACACTTTTTTATTTGGGTTAGGCCCAAATCCTGTTACAACATTTAATTGCAATGTCCGAAGGAAATATACTTGGAGAAGTAAAGGTCCATACGAGAAAGGTGCGTGACCAAGACGATTCCAAAAATTTAACGTTTTCAAATCACATCAGGTAACAAGTAGGTAGTAAGGTATAGGTATCATTCTCGAACTTTACATTGAAAAGGCTTCAGAGAGAGTGCGTATACGACGTATTCCCCAGGTAATGAATGATGATTGTTCATTGCCCTTTCCTTCAATCTTCTCCTTCCACACTTGAATAAGAAAGCCCTAAAGAAAAGCTAAGCATGTTAGTAGAAAGAAAGAAGATGGTAATGGAAAAGTAGGCAACAAAGGTTTTTTCCTCCGAAGAAAAAACGCATACCAAATGAACGTACAATTTATTTAGGCATGCATGCTTTGTTACTTTCCCAATTCCCTGCGAGCAAGCAGGAGCAACAAAAAAAGAAGAGGAAGCGCCGTATCTCTTTTGTAAGGTTCCTTTGTCCTCCACACTTGTGCATGCTGTTTCTCTACCAAACTAGTTTCGACTTGCTTCAACTTCAACTACTTCTTTTTTTGTCTCTTCCATTCTTTTTTATGTACAAGCGTCTTTTCAACAGAGAACATGTCTATTCACCGAGAAAAGAATTCGTTCAAGAATGGTACCATAAAAATCTAAAGAGAATAGAATAGAGAAGTAGTAGTAGGAGATATGTAGTAGAAGACGAAGAAGAAGAGCTGAAGAAATATTGCGATTACTATGTCGACTGACATTCTCTGATGTTGCATTGCACAACAATTTCCCTAAATCTTGTTCCTCCACAACAGCATTTTTATTTGATAAAGATTAGTTAGAGGAAAACACGCAAGCAGAAAGGAACAAGACGACCGAAACAGCGGGCAGGCCACTTGTACATTAGGAAAAAAAGAACGTCAGAAAAGGATGATGATACGACACTGTGATGATGATATGATGCCTAAAACTTGTAAACTGTAAAGAAGGATGCAATGTTGCGAGACACTAATCAACAAAAAAACGAGTCAAGTAAGCAACCATTGCATTGCAAAAATTCGTTGCACACAACACGGACAAAAAGAATTCCCTGGCTTGAGTTGAGTTTCATTTATGTTCAATGATGCGGCCCATCCGCCAAAGGTCAAAAGTTGGGATTAAGGTGAAAACAATTTTCTTGGGAAGAAATGTAGTACATTTCTGCTTGTACCTCCATTAATTACTTATGCTGAATTCATTAAAATCTTGTGATCCTCATGGTCATGTCCATGTCATGCCATAGTACATGAGGGACGTACAAAACGAAAGAGGAAGTGATTTGAAAGGAAACTGAAGGAGATCATAGGGCTCATGCTGGTACTTATCCCTATTTTCCCCGAAATGAAACTGCATTTAGGTATATGGCCATGTCATTCAATTCAGTGCTGCCATTCTTTTCTCTGAAGGAGAAATCCCAGCAAAAAAAATTCAATTGAACGGAGAAGCTTACTAGGGACACTACCTGCTGGAATCTACTCGCATGCCTATTATGTATCTAAAAATCAAGAGTTTAAAAACTAAAATGCTTTTATCTAAAAGACTGCGGGTTTTCCACTCAATTTTGCATTGAACAGCTAAGAGCAGTTCTAGGAATAGAATTACGACCTACCTATGTTCGAAGGAAGTTTAACAAGATTGTCTTTCCTAAACTTTGAAGACGCGGTGCAGCAAGGAAAGTTGACATTCTCCTCCTTGCATGTGGGTACTTAAACTAACAATTTAAGTTTAGAGCTTCTTTCTTCGCCCACTCATCTTCAAAACTACACACAAAAGAATGTGAGTCAGTGGTTCTAGCTCTGTGTTTGTTCCTTAATCTTTTATAACATAACTAGATAACGTCATGTCATAAAAAATTATTTTTGAGCAATGTCTCCTCCTGTAAAGGTCACATCACAACTGTCATGTCAGTTCTACGCCCCATTACGACTGAATACAGTCAGTCGCGCCTGTCAAAAAATTTTGCTTGAATCCACTGCAGTTCGTGAGATAGCTAATATGTATTGTGCATAGGTATATTTTTAAATATTTAAACTACCTGAGAAACTATTTACTTCATTGACCCAAAATACATCCGGTGTTCGTAATCCCATTCCTCTTTCCAGAACGAATTGGAAAAAATACAGCAGGAATTTCTTTCAAAACTTGAACAACTGGAGCAAGTTTGTTTTATAAAAAAATTAGTAATTCCGCTTACAATTGTTACGAGTTTGGCTCTCTGGTCAAATAGAAATCAACATGGACGTCTGTAATATGTCCTTGTCCAGCAACTTTTTTTTTATTCTACTAAAAAAATTTCTAACTTCTCGCAACTACAAAAAAAGACAAGGACAGAAATCAAGTTGAAAGTTTTTCGTTAGAAAAAAAACCGCAGTACATACTCTTTTTCTCTAGTTTACTACTTCGAGCACTATTACTATTACATACAAGTACAATTTTGGTGTGACAGTTGTGATTCGTCTGGAATAAAATGTACCTACTGTGATACACTGCTAATACAGAAGAAGATCAGGAGAGGAAATTCCACGAGGGAATTGTTCACTGTCTTCTGGCCTGGCCTGGCCAAGCCATATCAAACAACAAAAATTGGACTTGAGGCCACTCTGGTGGTAACCTTCTTTTTTAAAGGATAAAGAATTGAACTACGCTACTGCCACTGCGTTCCGAACTCACTCGCCCAAGTTACTTAGTTGGAGTAAAACCTATTTTTTCACAAATTCTTTTCATTACTCTCTTGAGAATTTCCACTTTTTGCAAAAAAAAGTAAGGCACTGTACTTGCTGGATTTGCGTATTCATGATGATGACTATCAAAAGATAGTAAAAAGACTTTGAATTGAATGCATTAAAGAAGTGAAACGAGGCCATTGATGAAATTTGCACATTTCTTTCTTTCTCCCACTCCATTCCATCCCATTCGGGAATTATGAACTTTTTGTTTCGTGATACATCCATGATTGATTGATTCCCCCGCTTTGGAGGAAATAGGAATAAGAGGGGAAATACATAAATGCCACGCTGAAACTTTCATTCCAGACTTGATTCACTGCCTTCTCGAGAACAAAAAAAATGTTCTTTGTAGAGGAAAAGTAGGAAGCTGTGTAACGTCAAGAGCATGAAACATGAATTGAATAAAAAAAATATTTTAAATCGGGTTGCATAAATATAAAGCTTTTCATTTTTTATCTCTCTCCATTCTAACACTTTTTCTCTCTCCTTCCGTCCTTCTTCCAACAAAAGGTGGCCTATCTTGCGGAAAGTGCTCCAAGTGAATTGAAATAAGAATACGCGCATTATATGAATCCGTAAGAACAGCAACGACACTATTTATCCGGGATTTTTTTTCTCTCCTTCCCCGTGCTGTGAAGTGCTATGTAGCGTGGTTGAATAGCAACACCTCTCTCTCCTCTTTTCACTGAAGCTGAAAATTATGAGACAGTTGAGAAAGGAGTGCTTAAATCCCTTGACCAGTGAGTCGTGTGTTGCATATACGTTTGAAAAAAAGGAAGCGTGGTGGCATGGCGTAGGCATAGTAGGCTCCACACACTTTCCATTTCTTTGACTACCTACATACTTGCGACACTTCACCCAAAAAAAGGGTCACTTTTCCGACAACATCTTCTTTTCTGGCTTTCATGAATCGTAGGCATTTAAATATACGAGAATATCCTCTTTTCCCCCAAGTAGAGGAAGAAGACGACGAGGAAGAAAGGCAATTGTTAAATCGCTCAGCCCTTTCTTTCTCGAGTGTATTCAGAATGATAAGAGAGTTCAAAGACGGGGAAACATGCAAAACTTGTTTAAGATTTAGAGAAACCCGTAACAAGCTCCTTCACGACGGATCATGGATCTTTCTTTTTTTTTCAAATTTAAAATTGAAACTGTCACCTACATTTTTACGACTATGGAGAAGAGAGAGAGAGACTACATTTTTTTCACGGAAAAAAGTGTGTAGGAGTGGAGATTTTTTCTGCCGTACGTAGTTTGAAAATTTCCAAACACTACAAACTGCCTTGCAACCTTCCTGCTCATGTGCCCTACTACTACACTACTATTACGCTTACAATTCAATTTCATGACCAGAGGCTCTTCTAAAAATGTGGGAAAATTTCGCAGAAAGAAAAAAAGATTTGCTCACACTTCGTGGGTCCATGAATATCCAAGATAGCTGGGATCCTTCTTTCAGGCTATTCCGCTTATATTGCATCAGCTAGATTTAATCTGAAAACAAACAAAAATTTTTAATTTAGTATTTTTAATCAGTTTGTTATGTTGAATAAACGCATGAAGCTAACTTTAAACCTGAGTGATTTAAATACAATTTGGGGATTAGAAAGTAAAGCCAAATGAAATTTTGCAAGAGGAAAACATGTCGCAATTCCACGTAGGCGTTATGAGTGCAGAAAATATTGCTCAAAAAGCGAGAATGTATTGTGCATAGGTATGTATGTGTGCATTACACAAACAGTAAAGTCAGTCATGATTCTAATTATGATACAGCCACAGTTACCTTAAATCCAAAGAAGCATTGTTGCATGACCTGATCGAATTTAAAAAAATGACATTCCTTTTTGCGTAAATAGTAAATGTATTGAGTGTTTTCGCAACAAATACCGAAACGCAAGGAAACAAGATTGGGTATGCATTATGCATCCTAGAAAAGGTGAATCGTTAATTTTAATTACATTATTTCTCTCAAATGCGGGCGTATGAATGCAAAGCATGTACATACATTTCCAAGTACATTATCATTTAGGTACTTATGATATTCCGTTCCGTCACGTAAAATAAATTCCGTAAGAATTTAAAACGAATCAATGCCACTAATGCATGGCTCGAATCCACTTGAATTTTGAAAAGAAGAGAAAAGACCACCCACACAAAAATGCATAAATGGTCGTATGTTGTCAGCCGGCAACTGCTCATCATCATCCCCTTTCTCGATCGTATAAAGAACCTGCCATAACAATTTCACGTCAACTTTGCTTTTCTCCTGCTTCTCCGCCAAAAAAATAGATAATTGAGCGAGCCAAAGTTAATAGATAATAGAACGAGACAGAGCGTTACAGAGAAAGCAAAAAGAATGCATGGACTTGACGCTATCTGATTTGGGTTTCTTCCGCCAAACTTGATTTTCTATTCGAGACTGACATGAAACTGCATTATATATCACCACAACTTAATAAGAAAATGAGTGCATTCCATTGAAAGGTATTCAGAACAAGCCTTTCCCTTGATAACAACGCTCCTCCTCAGATCGCAAAGAACTTTCTCCAAATCTTTACGAGGTTTGACAACGTAAATGTAATTGTATCGGAAAAAAGGAATGAGAGAGAGAGAGAGGGAATGAAGGAGTATTGTATCTTTTGCTGTACTTTCTCCGAAAGTTTGGAAGTTTTTACTTTTTAAAGAATTGAATAAGGTTGGAGGAAAGTTGGACTCCATACAAAGTCAAAACACATTTCGTAGTTCATGAAGCCTGACCATATATACATTCATATATATAATATAAGTCTAGTGAATGGAAAGCCCAGCCACTTTACGATGCTAAATAAAAGTAATTTCATACTTTTGTGTAAAAACTCTCTCTCTCCCTAAAAACTTTGGTTCGTTTTTGTTGAGAGTGAAAACTAACTGAATGCCTCACTTTATTGTTTTCTCCTCATTTCATAAAATAACCGTCATTTCCATGCATACATTTGCATACCTACATCTACTTATAAATATTTACTCGGCGGCTAGGGCTAGTACGTATGCAAAATAAAATATAAACGGCTTGCGTTTCCACACAGAATTTGCTGTACTTTCTCCGAAAGTTTGGAAGTTTTTACTTTTTAAAGAATTGAATAAGGTTGGAGGAAAGTTGGACTCCATACAAAGTCAAAACACATTTCGTAGTTCATCATTTGCATACCTACATCTACTTATAAATATTTACTCGGCGGCTAGGGCTAGTACGTATGCAAAATAAAATATAAACGGCTTGCGTTTCCACACAGAAAAAGATACATAGCCTCGTCCTTCCCTTTTCTTTTGCAATAACATTATTTCCCAATTTTTTTATTATCAAGATAATATTCAAACACAAACATCATTATGATATGAGTGGGGCGGCAACTTTTTTTCCGCGTTAACTTCCTTCCAGGCTGTTGGTTTGTCGGTCGTCGGCCAGCCAGCCAGCCAGCATATTATAGTCAGTCGTCGTCGACGTCGGTGAGAACAGAATTTTTTTTTTCGCAACAAATCCAAATGCAACACATCAACTTTTTTCCCATGACATTATCCTAGCGCAATATTATTTGGATAATATTATTTCAGCCAAGTGTATAAAGGAACAAAAAACGATACACACATACTACATATTACGAAAAAAATAGGAGCATTTAGCAATCTCTGTTGTTTACACAAGGACAGCAACAGCTGCTGCCAATTTCACAACATGGCACGTCGTCACTTCACGAGAAAGTAAACTGACGCTTCAGTTCCCCTCCCCCAATAGAAATGTATTTTTTTCACAAAAAAAATTATTTTATCACTCACAATCAGCTTAAGCGTATGTATGTAGGTACATGTACAACATGCACACACGTCGAATCTAATGTATTGCATTAAACCTTAGAGAAAAATATGTATTGTGAGATTTCGATACAAGCAAGGAATGCAATTACAGTAAATAATATTTCATCTTTAGAAGTTCTTACATCGCTGACAGGTTAAATGACCATCTCTTTTGACAACTTGAGAAAAAATAATGTTTTCAGCTTTTGCCATTATTTATCTATACTACATACTACATGCATTACTGAGAGTGGACTGCTAATATATTTTTTTGCAAAATCATGATGACTTGAAGGCAAATAAAAAAGAGTTTATTGTTGCGGACGGGAAATACGATATGGTATAACATGACATACTATATAATAGAGGTAATATATGAGGAGATGATACAAATAAATAGACTGATAAACCCGAAGACTAACAATAGATGTTTATGTTTACAAGAGAAAGAGAGAGAGAGAAAAAAAAGAAATTCCCGGAGAAAACATTATATATATTTTTGTGAGCTACACTGTAATGCCAGTGCTGCTGTAAGTAAGTATATATGTACTTATGTGTTCATGTTCGTAAAGTAAAGAGCACACAGTAATAAATCAGATATGGAATTTTTGTGTGAGATGCGATGCTTCGGGTTTCGTTGTTGGAAACTTGGAAGAACAAGGAAGAGAAAATGTTAAAAGATGATGACGACATGAGAAGGAGAAGAAGAAGAGAAATGATCTTGCTGGCATATTTGTTGTCTGCAAAATGGAGAACTACTTACTCACAACTTTTTTTCCCTTATCAAGAATGAATGAGCTATTCAAGGAAAACTGTTTTGTTCAAAGTTTCGTTGTTTGCTTTATGGTTGATGGAATTAAGCTGAGATAAAATATTAGAATCAGTCATCAGTTTTTCCCCTGTTATTTTAAGAAGATGTGCTACTTTTCCGGAGATGAGATGAGGAATGTACACTCTTTTGAAAATAACGGAGCTAAGTAGTAGAAGAAATTCTCTTTAGACAGTAATTTATTTTGCATTGGCCTATTACGTCGATCCAGATCCAGCCTATTTGAAGCGATCTGGTCAAGTCTAGTCCTAGTGACGGCTTGAGACTATTGAGAAATGCCCGATTCAGATTTGGATGCTAAAATGTAATGCCCAAATGTCACAAATATGTACCGTTTCAAGACTTTGAACTAGGGAGTAAAGAATGATGGTTAATGAAATTATGTATTCGGCATAAGCTCGTTATATGCAGTTGTGGCAAAGAAAAGTAAAAGGTTTTTTTCTCGGGGCAACATTCACTATCCACAAATCAAAACTCATGCGTTGACTAGTGAGCCCCTAATATCCCCTCTTAAAGGTGCCGTGTTTGGAAGGGCGATGGTGATGACAATTTTCGTGAGAGGACAACAAACAGCCTTTAATTTTTCCCCAGTAGACGTGAGGGAAGAAGCTAAAAAGGAAAATCCAAATAAATAGTAGTACGACAACAACTACTGGTCACCGAAGAAAAAGACGAGATTTATTTTTGTAAATATTATTCAGAAAAAAGTGGGGGAGAACTTATTGAACAACAACTAAGGAGGGGTGTAAAAAGTCCATGCAGACATCACATCACAACACCACCCACCCCCACTACCACCATCACATCGACAATCACCGAAAAAGCAAACCTCAAGACATGCTTGCATTTAAGTAGAAAACCCACGCGAGACATGACATTACTTTTTTTTGCCTATTCCAAAAGGAAAAAAAATTATGGATGTAGGAACACACATATTTCGAGTTGAGTTTTCCGTCCACCTCCTATTAGTTACTTAATATTGTCGCAAACATTATTACAACTTGTACCGCTTCACTCAAGCCCTCGTCCCCCAAGACTTGACGCAGTTTCTTTCCGGCGGCGGCGGCGGCGGCAGTGAACGAACAAACTTATGCAATTCAGATGAAATGAATGGAAGAAGAAAAGAGGGAGAGTAAAATATTTGAGTCTTGAACTGAACTGAACCTCGAGTTTTACTGAAAACTTGACATAAACTTGATGAAAATGGGGAAAAGCCGTCTGGCATGGCAATAGCATCATCGCCTCCACTTTCATTATTATTTTGTACGGGAGAAGCGTAATGGCATTTCAAGTAGTAGTTCAAGAAGGCAGTGGTCGCCACCACACAAGTAAACTTGAAAAGACGATGATGATGACTTACTTTGGCTAGCGGCTGCTGATGATGCTTATGCTGTGGTGTGGTGACAGGGAAGTGGTACGCAACCAGGAAAAGTTTTTTCTATCCAGTAGTGTGCGTTCACGCACTTCCACAATATGTTTCCAACTCAAGTTCTTCTTCTCCTTCTTCATCTTTCCACATCCACTCCCTTTCTCAATTTCTTTTCATTTGTCGAGAAAGCAACGAGAGAGAAATATATATATAAACGGAGGGAGAAACAAAGAGTGAGGAATGAAACCAAAAACTTTTTTTCATTCTTCCCATCACCACCGCAAATTCCTATCACCTCTCTACCCTGCACTTTTGTTAGGTATATATGGTGCGAAGAAAACTCTCAGAGAGATGAAATGGAATACAAAAAAATTTTCTTTCTTTCCCAGAATAGGGGAAGTTGGTGTTGGTGAAAATAAGGAATGAAGGATGACGATGATGGTGGTGCGAGTGCGAATGTATGCATGTACGTAGCATCTTTTGTCACTCTCCGCTCCACTCATTACATATCATCAACTAGCGATCATGACACTGAT
Source organism: Seira ritae (assembly GCA_027744415.1). Taxonomy (NCBI): domain Eukaryota; kingdom Metazoa; phylum Arthropoda; class Collembola; order Entomobryomorpha; family Entomobryidae; genus Seira; species Seira ritae. The sequence goes on along the minus strand of JAHZNI010001962.1, from coordinate 55,085 downwards.
TTAGGATTACTTCCCTGAGCAATTTTTCTCATCTGACCTTTTACGGCGTTCCCTCTGCCTGCTCAAAGTTTCATAAAAATCGCTCTTATTACTACTCCGGGCCAACATCCATCCATCCCTCCCTTGTAATTTTTGTCGTTTGTCATTCCATAACTTCCCTTTACCATTTCAAAAATTAATCTCTTCCCTTTTGTAGTTTCGCCGCTTGCTTAATAGAAGATAGTTTTCACACAAAAAAAGTGGAATGAGTTGAAGTTGAGTTGCTTCAGCTACTAGCTCAACCAAATTTTTTTTCCTGCTCATGCCTTGCAGAACTGCTACGCTAGTCAAGAAGACTAAAAGGGAAATAAAACAGCGGACGATGGTTTCTCCTCATCTCTAACGATGGCAATTACGAGGTTCCCCTAAAGCTATCTTCAGACAATAATTCTTACAGAGGAGGGAAAAAACTCAAGTGTTTTCCTGAACAAATAAGCTATTTTATGATTGTGTTTGTGACCATTCATTTCCAAGCTAGTTTCCACTTATGCATGCATGCATGCATGCAAACTCTACTTAAGAAAAACGTAAAGTTTTTCCACCAAGAGGCCAAACACTAAAGTAATGAATAACAAGGGAGTCTGTGAACATTTTTCTTGTGTTTTTTTTGCACACAAAAAAGCGTCATCTTTTATTTGCTTGCGAGAGGAGTAATGTGCTCCTAAGTAGGAAAGCAGGGAGTAGTTCTCCTCGCTGCTGGTCTTTTAATAGCTTAAAAATCTCGTCAGCGCTTTTTACTCTCCAAAAAAATAAAATGAAATCTACAAAAAATGTTATTAGTGGTGCATTGGACCGGAGCACTTTTTAGTTGTAAGTTTTTTTCACAAACAAATAAAGGATAATGTAGTTAAGGAAGAAATACACAGAGCTAAGGAAAAGGAGAAGTCTTGGGGAGAAAAAAGAACTGTGATTCTTTTCATTTAGTAATAAGTTTCTGCGAAATAAAAGCAAGATTAAGTTGAATAAAGAAGATGAGTAAAGTAGAAGGGGAAAAAATATTTTTTCCCTGTGTGAAATATACATTCAAGAAGATGTACTTTCTCAAACAGATACTCTGATGCTTAGTTGTACGATTACATAATGTTCCAACTTCAACTTATTTTTCCCTTCCTTTTATTTTTTTCTCCTGACTCACGCTTTCTATATGCGCTTCTTCTCTCTGAAATTATTTGGTTTTCAACCGACTATCATCTCTAATGCCATATTTCTATACCTATTTGTATTATGTGAATCGTTCTCGTCTACCTTGGATTTTTTTTCACTCTCTCTCCTGAAAAGCTAAAAGCTGGGTGAAAGTGAACTTTAGCGTGTGGTCTTGCTCTTCGTCGCCGTCGACGTTTTCCAAGCTTTCTAGAGGTAAACATACCGTCCTTGTTGAATTACTTGAATGGCTAATATTATGACGGTAGTTTTTTTCTCCTTTCACTATTTTTTCTAAAAAAAGGAATAAAAGGGTGGAAGGAGAAAAGAAGTTGTTTGGCAACTCTTGGCCCACTACTATTTCTTTTCCCCCTGTCTGTTTTGGAACAATAGTTGTGAAAACTATCTGTCTCAATAAAGAGCTCATCTAGGATGTGGGGATGCAAAGCCATAAATGACGACTGAAACATTGTACATTGTGAAAATAGTAGGATGAATGGAGGGAAAATATTGAAAATGGTGAGAGATGTAAGTATGAAGAGCCAGAGCCACCAACAACATGCAAAGTTGAGCAAAGTATAAATGGAAGAGAGAGAGAGAGAGAGTATGTGACTTGAGCGCAAACAAATAAGTCACAGATTTCGACTTTCTTTTTTTCCAGAGAGAAAAAAGGGAAAAATATATCCACATCCACGATTCACCATGAATGCCCGTATTTCTGCTGGTTAAACTTACCACTGAGTGAGTGAGTGAGTCAGCGAGCCTCAATCGCTATGCTTCAAAAACTTGAAAAATCTCATCTAGACTAAAGAAAGACTCCGTCTATTCTCAGGCTCGTTGCCGTTGCTCGTTACGGCGTCTGTCAGACATATATGCATACATAGAAAAAAATACTTTGAGGTAGATAAGTATGCAAACTAAATGTTCATTATAGCTCACTCAATGTTTTCCTTGTTTTCCACGCTTCCTTGCCTCATTCCCTTCATTTTGTCCCCTGGTTAAGGAGGAGAGAAAGAAAATTCATAGGAAGGAAAGTTGAGAGCGATTTTTCTCTCTTCTGTTTTTGCTACCTTTTTCATACAGCCAGCCAAGTTTTTATTCATTCCTCAATAAAATACCGATGATGCAAAATGAATGGTAGCAGTTATTTTAAGCGTATATCAAGGGGGAAAATATATGCCTTTAACGGCCTTTCCAGAGACGAAGCTATAAGAGGGAAGGAATAAAAAAAGGAATGAGTTTGATCTTGAACTAACTCCAGTCCCCTTTTTTATCTCTCTGTGTTTTCTGATCCAAAAAGCCAATGAAAACTAGTGAACCAGTGAGAAATATACGTTTGATCTGTCCCTAAGCCAGCAAACTTTTCGGATTCCACGCACTTAAGCATTTCCCATTTAAAAAAAATTTCTGCCAACAAGAATGGAAGGCCCGAGAAATGAGCAGAGAATGAATGAATGAAAGAAAACTCGTACCTATACATCCGACTTATGTACCTGCCAGATAAATATCTATAGCAGAATAGTTTTACCTCCCCTAATTTTCGCTAAACATGTTCCCAACTTTGATTTCCATTTCCTCATTCATTCATACCTACAAGCACAGAGCTGGAGTAGTTTATTCATCCCACATTATTTTGTATAGTCTTTAGATATTCAAGAAAGTGAAAGTTTTCTCAGAAAATGAAGTAGCAAAATCAGTGCCAAAAAGTAGGAGAAGACGCGGAGAGGAATTCTTTTTATGATAAAAGCCCTCTCGTCCACTTATCAAGAAATTGCTGATGAATAAATGAAACTGCGGAGTAGACACAACCGCTTAAAATGGCTTTAAGCGACGACCGACGAGCAAAACAATATCAGGAACTTCTGGCTCACTACATCTTTGACCGGCAACACTTGATTAAACATGACACACAAGAAAAAGGAGATAATTGTGAAGTCAAGTGTGGCTTTGAAAATGTGTGAATGTGAGCCACACACACACACACACACTGCCACCACCGACCACTACTTCATTCCTTCCGCTTCTGCCTGAGAGATAGATAGTTAAACACTACACACGAAATATTTTCCCTCCAGTAGTTGTAGTGGATAGTACAAATACCTTTCCATCCAGCCATGCAATACATGAGTTGAGCTGAGCCGAGCCACAGCCACATTACATTCTTTTTGTTTTATCAATGGGAAAAATTCTTTCTTGGCGAGCCGACATGCCTTCTCCAGTCACAACTCATAACTCAGAAAGTGACTACAAACACTACTGCTGCTGTGGTGGTACTAGACTAGTAAAGTCCTGGTGTAGAAGATGACGTATGTTTTCCCACTTTTCCCTCCTCCTCCTCCCATCGTCTTCCTCCCTTGAAGGAAGACAAAAAAATTCCCAGCTAGAAATAATACTACATAGGTACATACAGCTGGAGCAGTAGAAATCTGTAGTTGTGTGGAGCAGTTGTCTTTCCTAAAGTAATGACACACCACAAAGCCAACACCACCACACAACCAAAAACCACATCTAGTATTGAGCTCTGGAGAAAAAAAATATGCTTATTGGCTTAATTCGTCTTAGGAAAAAAAGACTCCGAGTGAATAGGAGAAAACTAGCTATAAATCGAGCAAAGGTTACAGTGCATTGCTTTCTCAGATGACATGAGATACATGAACATATATCATTGAAGCAGAGTGGAACTACTTTTTTTCTCTGGGGGAAAATAGACTCTCTGGATTTTTTTTTGTCCCGCCCGTTCTCGTTAATCACAAGAAAAAAAGACGAAGTAGAGTAAGATGTGTAGTAAGTACATACACATATTTCAAACAAGAAGAATGTTTATACTCCACACTGAATTATTTCCCCACGCATCTGGAACAAACTTAATTTTTTGGCACTATATATTTTTTCTTAGAGAAACAGCCACCACCACGCGACGCTCTTTACCCCTATATCCCTATGCATGTACATATATTAGTATGCTCCATGCAGTAATGCAATGAAAATTTTCCCTCCCAGACAGACGCAAGCAATAAAAATTATAACTTGGAAAATTAGCAAATTTATCAGCCACGAAAGTAAGTATATGTACTTTGGGAAAAGTACATTAAGAAGAAAGAAAGTTATATTTTTGTAGAATGAATTAATATCAAAAGGTTGAAAAAATAAATTTTAGAAGTTAAAAAAGTTTTTTTTTTCAGGTTACTTTGAAACTTTCAGGATTTTCGATGGGAAAATACACACCTTAACTGAAAGTGTTTCTGTAAAAAAATACTAGCCGTCCTCATTATTATGATGATGGCAAGTAAGTGCTGATACTGATCACTACTAACTTGGCATCATTAAAAAAGTTATAATGTAATGATACAACTTGTTAATATAATATAGACTACCTTTCCGGTGTGCACCTGCTACTGATACTTTCTTTTCTCTTAGGTAAATAATTTATTTTGCGAATCGCTTCATTGAAAATAACGAGACCTCCACAAGAGTAAAAGCTGACAATCAGTTTCCTGTTTCTGTTTCAAATTGTGTAAAAACCAAAGATAAAAATTTTAAGGGCGTCTAACATTTAATAATATGGAATGAAAGTTTGAGGTTGAATGGGTATTTACTTCCTTTTGTCCTCACATGTATTTCCAGCTTTCTTTTTGATCTCGTGCTCAGAGAAGACTTAAGTAGGTACATGGACAAATTGGTAAGGATTTTAACGATCCCACTTTCTCTATTTATCTCATGTCATGGTGATGGTGATGAGTGAGGAAATACGTAGCTGTAAACAAAAAGTCTTTTCTTATTTCCTGTCCGCTCCAGTTCCAACTCAACTGTTATGATGATGATCATTACAAACGAGAAAGAGTGTTCCCCACTGTATAATAATGACATCAAAACAACAACTTTCAAAGACAACTTATTTTAAGACGACGGCTTAAAACTAACTCCCTCATCCGGTTCTTACTTGGAGGGAGGCTTCCTTCAACTTGTGATTTTATTTTTGCTTCACAAATGTAAACAAAATTTATAACAACTCATATATTTTTGGTGTAAGAGGAAGGCGAATGTACGGAGTGAATGTGTGTATTGTAAACTAACTATAAAAGTCGTTTCGAAATACACGAGCATTTTGATCATTGTAAAACATCACAGGATAACATTTGCATTAAAAAGAGAAAATTGATGTTTGGAATTTTGGGGCAAAATGACTTGGAAAAATTCTAAATGTTCAATGTTTACTTGGTGTACGCCTACGCGTAGATGGGATCGTATGAAATTAGATATTTAATTGATGTCATAGTCATAGTCCTGACCTTCCACTGTTGTGTTGAATTGTTTACATTAAATGTTTATCATTGTGAAATATTACATGACAACGTGAAAGGAAGACCGGAAAAGAGTGTCATGGTCTCTCATCATTTCCATGGCAAACAAAGTACAAAGGAAAAACAGAAGAGTATTATGGAACGTCAATTGCAATAGACATTTTTTATTAAATTGGCAATTTTGAGTCACCAGAACGAGCTGTAATTTATGATAGGTACATTTAATACACACAATGTCCGTACTATAAACTAGGTGCATCGTGCATCCTTATCCTAATTTTACCGAGAAAGGAAAGAAAGAAAAAACTGACGACTCGACGTGGGCAGCTGACAAGAGCTTTTTCATTATGGTTGGAAAGTTGGTTTTCATTTCATAAAAGCGGAAATGAACAAAACCATCCCATTTACCGTGTTTCCTGTTGCGAAATTATGCTAAAGGTATTTTTCCAAGAGAAAATGTTTTATTTGGAGGGGAGGGAGTGGGAGAGCGCGATTAGTGGGGGAAAACTACAAGTTATAAACTCATCATCATCACGAAATCACACAGTCGTCATCAGCCCTCAAGACATCAACTCGCCATTACCACTTAACATTTTTGTAGTCATCCACGTCATTATCCCCATCATCATCTCAGCCTGTCTGTATCCACCCCTACATTTTCGGGAGAACGTTGATTATAACATTTAGTTTTGCACGGAGGAGCATCAGAGATGAAAGCATAAAAAGTCTAATCTCTCTAACTCGGAGAAAGACGAAGTGAAAATAAGTGAAACTGAAAAAAAAAACAAAAAAAGGAGGCACACAAGCTCAAGCTTTCATCAGAGCAGAGCAGAGCAACTTCCTCATTTCTCAGGTCGTTCGCGACGACGACGACGAGAAGCAAGTTTTTTTTGTGAGCCCTTAAAAACTTTAAAACAGCAAAGTCGATTCTAGTCTACTCTTCATCTCTCGTTCTTTTGGATGAATAAGCGAAGCTAGTTCTTTTTTTATTTTTTCGAGCACTTTTTTCAGCATAAAGTTTTCCCGAGGAAGGAGTGAGTGAGAGAGGGAAAGGAGCGAGGCGGAAGTCAAATTAATGAATTATGAAGGATGCGAACAAATAAAGCAATTAAATCCTCGTTAACTACCACTCCATTTCTCACTTCGCCTCTCACATTCATTCATAGGTATTAATTTTCTCATCAACTTTTCAGTGTAGCCGGTAAGTACTCCTCCGAGCAACGCAACCGTCACCATCCATCCTCCTTTCTCTGCCCTTCTTTCATTTTTTAATATATCTATGGGCACTAGCTCACATCTACTACCTACTCATATACTACCTTTTAGATCTGGGTCGTGCATCATTTCCTCTCTGACTCTGACTCACACAAAAAAATATAGTAAGTCTGGTCTGGATCTGGATTCTCTGGATAAGTAAATGGAAAGTCGTCGTCATCACTTGCCTTGTTTAAAGAACTTTTTTAATGCATGCCATGCCAAGCCAGACGAAACCACTACTTCTATTTATTGCCGAGCCTTCGTTGATAGATTGGTTTTAGTGGATTCGCTCAAGATAACTTTTTGAATTTCACAGTTATAGTCGACTTTTAACTCGCGAGAGATTACTGAATGTTTACAAACAACTCACCTCCTCCTTAGATTAAAATAGGTAGACATTATATGACTTCCAGACTCTAAAATAGAACAGACGTTTGTTCCCTTACCAGACCACATGAAAACCAAGAGTTGAATACATACAGAGCACAAAGCCATTTTTTCATGTGGGAAAGCATTTTTTTACTCTTCCTTTTTTAACGACTTGACTTGACGATGATTTACTGGTGGCAAAACGTAAGGAATGTGGCTGGCTTGGCTGCATGTAGTGTAGTGGCCTAGTTGGAGTTGGATGCTCGAATTGAATTCATCTCTCTCGCACCTACAACATTAAATGTATGTATAAATGCATGTACACGGCTTCCAGTTCCAGTTCCAGAGTTCCAGTCAGAAATAATAGAAAGGGGGAGGAGGACTGACTGACTTTATAACTCTTCTGCATTTTCCTCAATTCTTCCGAGATTCATTTCTACTTTCGTTGCTTTCTAAAGCCCCCGCGTTTTTTATTTCCCTCTCAGCTAAAATACGAGAATGGGGGAAGAAGCAGGAGCCGGAGCTGGAGAACTATAAAATTTTGGTGTTCAAAAGTGTGTATGGAATTTATTAAATCATTTCCCATCATTTCAAAGTGTTGGAGGAGCAGGTGGCAATTTAGTATTTGCCCTGAAATTTCCATCCTTTTATTTTCACCAGTTTTCCTGTGTGTGTCGTTTTCCTTAGCATATCACCATTTTAACAACTCAATACCCAATCATCGATTTGTTCTCAAGCGTGTTCATGTTTTTATGCAGAGCCTACTACTGGAAAATAGGAGCGGATGGATGGATGTATGCATTGTATGTAAAATACTTTAAGGAGAAAGGAATCATACGCGTGCATGGTAGTAAAATTGAAGCTTCACACGAAAAGACAAGCAACTAAAACGGCAATGACATTCCGCAATTTTCTCCTTAGCATTCATGTTGGATGGCTTTTATCACATTTCCCATCTTGCCACTTTTTTCCCTCCGCTTCTTTCTTACTTCACTATCCTGACAACTTGGTCGTGTCAAGTTGGTGATGTCATGAAAGTAAAATGGGAGTCAACCAACCGCTTAAATGACTGTCGAATTGAATACTCAACAGCTCATTCAAGGAAATGATGAGTGGAACTGGAGAGAGAGAGAAAAAAGAGAGAGAAAATCACGGCTTTCTGGATGGACGATTGGATTGATGAAGAATTGAGTGTTTACTCTCTGTACTATGAACTATGAAGCAGTAGCATAAAATCCCACGATTCTCACAGCTTTTTAGCCCTCAAACAATCGGAACGATGAGTGGAAAAAGTCAAGCCGCCGCACCACACCACCACCGGTGTGTTTTTTTCCATCCCGTTGTCATTGATGATGATAAAAACGACTCCTTTCCGCCTCCAACCATTTGCCTGAGTTGAACCATGAGTAATGTTGTGTGTGCAGCTTACCAACAAGCCAAGCCAGAGTCGAGTGCAAAAAAATACAGAGAGAGAGAAAGTCGAGTTCGAGTGCAACTCTAGAACTTGTGGTGTTGATGATAACAGCTCGAGAAGAGAGCAATTCATGGCGAACGTGGAAAGTAAAAAAACGAACTTGTGACTGACTGACTGTTCCCATTTTTACATCTCTCGCTCTTTTCCTCTCTCTCTCTCTCCTAATTACACGCAAGAACTGGGCTATTGTTCTTATAATAAAGCTGTTTTCCCCTTTGCGTGTGTATGTGGTTGGCGAATCAAGAGACCTTACAACACAATCGTGTCCGACCAAGAACCCAAGAATAACATAAAAGTGGAAAGGCCAATTTGGAAATCCTGGCACGATGAACAGAGAACAGCTTTTTTCCTTCCAACTGAAACTGAAAGTCAAAAGTGGAGAGAGAAAAGTGTGGCAAGCTGAGAAGAGTGTGAACCGTGATAATGACTATTGATATTATAGTCTGGTTGTTTTTGCAGAGGTAAATTTTATATTTGACCTCGATGATGATGATGGGATGGATCTAAGAATATCGTGGAAATCAGAGACGTCAATTGAAAATGAAGCAAAAATCACTCGAAAAAAGAATTTCCTGAAACCTAATTAATCTTCAGTGTGTAATGAAGCAATAAGATAAAGACATACATGTAGCTCGTCAAGTTTTTTTATCAGGGTGCAAACGCAAAGAACAAAACAGAGTTTTCCATTTATTGACAAGAAAATAATTAGGGAGGAGTTGGCAAGGTTTGCAAACAAAACAACATTCCTACTCGTTTTTAATTTAATCTTCGTAGAGAAAACCCGAAAGAGGAAAGAGCGAGAACTCTTTCATTGATGTGAAATTAGAAAAGCTTTCTCAATGAGAAACAACTTCGATTGATGTCCAAGTCCAGGTCTCGGAAGCCATCCAACTTTTTGTGTTATCTCCTCTGTCTGAAATGCTCAACTTTATTTTTACGCCGTGGACTTTTTAGACGCACGCGGCGGGCGTACGTACGACACGGGATCATGATTTCTCCTGGAAACAAAGGCTTTGAGTGATGATGTTGGAAGTGCGATAAGAAGAGGAGAACATTTTGTGGATATAGAAAAGGCTATAAAGCCGAGTAGAATAAGAGTATCGTTTTAGCGCGTGGCTGTGGACGAAAAGAAACTAGTAATTTGAAAGTAAGATATTTGAAAATAGTCGGTAAATTCGCGGAGGCCATTCAGTCCCCCCGAAAAAGTTCTCTTTCCAATTCTACAAGCAATTTTATTGGCGTATTTCAAACAAAAAAAATCCGAGAAAAAAAGCCAAGCAAACAGAGCACGTAGAAGTAAGGAAATAGCCTGGCACGTCTCTTCCTTCCGTCTTTTCATTTTGTGAGATGCACAAAGTGCTTATAAAGCACAAGCAAAGGATCTCTCTTAACTTACGCACCGAGGAGAGAGACATGTGTTTTCTTCTTCTACTACTACTACTTCCCTTCCTTGAAACAAAGATCCATAAAGAATGTCGCTGTTGGTGTCACCCTCTGATACAAACTGAGACATTGCACCTTCCACTACATGCTCCACCGAAAGGCCAGAAATTAGAGAGGAGAAAGTATTGTGATGCCATTTAAACATGTAATGGCTACAAATCGTAAGGGGCTCTCGCAGACTCGACAAGAAAGACACTCTTTTTTTTCTCCCAGCTAACTCAGCGTTTTCATCTTTCCCGTTATTTTATCAAGACGACATAATGCCTTGTACATTGTTTTTTCTTCCATCTCATGATGATGATACTGATACAGATAACAGGAAATTTCTTCATGGCTGGGAGTCGCATGCAAAGAGGGAAGGCTTCTAATAGAGCAATATTCTATGATATTGAGCATTATATCACGCCAAGAAGTAACTTTATTTGAGGAAAAGTGAAACTTTCCGGGAAACGACATTCGAGGAGTTCGCGTGTCATTCCAGGAGGCAGGGAGTGAAGGGAGAAGAGAAAACACACCAAACAACAACTTGATTGCAAATTGCGTAGGCCGAAATTTATTGTTTCTACTCAAGGTTCTGTTGTCGCACTTTCAAAGAAACTTCCTTATTTAGACTTACAGAGTCACGGTAACTCAAGATCAAAACTTGAAGGTGGTAAGGTCCTTTCTAGAGAGAAAGAGAAATCAATTCCATTCGTTTTCTCCGGAAATATGTATCGATGTACGTACAATATTGAAAATAATAAAAGCCGAGGATTTAAATTCCATTCAAACATTTCCGTATGTTATATATATGTATTCAAAAGACAATATGTATTTATGCGTTATCAAGACTGGGAATTCCATTACCATAAAAACACCTATGTAATCATAGGGAGGATCTTCTCATGAGCCCACACACACACACACGGAGAAAAATCCTGCCATGATATGATAACTAACTCCCAAGTTGCCCAACTAGACAAGTAGGAGCCTCGCTCTTATCTTATTCTCCCCAAAGAATAGTTTCTGACATTTTGCGATACGCGAAGAAGAAAAAAATCCCATATATACAAACGTATTTTGTGTAAAGCAAATGCAAAGAAAATTTTATATTGATAGGATTACATTAGAGCAAATATTTCTATTTTTCAAAGGAGGGAGAAAATTCGTCTTGCAAAAGGAATGAATGAGTGTCACCATGCAAGTTACAATTGTATTAAGGGAGCTCTCATGTGAAGGGAGAACAGAGTAGAAACGATAAATCGGGTTAAATGGGTGGAATATATCAGTCGGAGGGACCACGTTTCAGCAACAAAATTTATGACCACAATTTCGCTAATGGAAAACACTTTCCATTCTTGTCACGACGATACAACACAATAACACACGCGTTATATCCAAATATACGACAACGCCGACAATGGTAAACAGAGAGAGAGAGTGGAAAAGTAGTCGAAGGAGCATCACAACAACAACGACATCATTGGACAGATACTACTTTGTAGCTTCATGTTTCTTTGTCGGTGAAAGTTGCTCCTATTCCAAATGCATTTATATAGCTCAGTTGTATTACTATTACGCAGGGAAAGATGAGAGGGTTGTGTTCTGTAGTTCCTGTAATAGTTATGTTGTTGAGCTAATAGATAAATCTGGGAGCACATCATATGCAGCAAATGATACATGATATGATGAAGCCATTTCTATGAAGAAAATATTCCTAGCATCTTAAATGGAGGAACAATCATCTTTTTTTTCAAAGCTGTCGGCCCGTTCCTTTTTCTTTTTTTCGGGACTATTTAAAACGCTAGAACAATAAGAAGTGAGTAAGTGCACTGATGAAGACAAAGAAAAAGGGAGATAATAACAAGAAGAGTACATTTTCATCCATAAAGCATCTCAAAATGGCTTATTTTTCAAGAATTCGCACAATTTTTTTTTGTCTAAGATAAAAAATTGCCTTTTTAGAATCTCTCAAGCTAAAGAAAAACATGATAAGTAGGTATACAGAAAAAATAAAAGAGTAGTGTCCTGCTTTTTATTTGGTAGACCCATTTCCAAGTAAAGAAATTGTTTCACTGGAACACAATAAAAAAATGTTTGAATCTCAGTCACTATTTTTATGTTCAAGATTTACTGATATCACCCGAACTTGAATTCATATTGCACCATAGTGAACTCTCTCCTCTCTCTCTCTTTTTCCCTTGGCTGCTTTCACTTTTTTTCCTCCTCAACGTAGTACATATGTATTTTTTATATGCCTCCTCATACTGTCCCTTTTTTGTGAGAATGCGAAATTCTCTGCACTTTTTTTGGTATATTTTTCACTAGCACTCGTAGCACCGCCTGGGGATACGTAAACTTTTCTCTGTAATGTCTGTCTTATTAGCCTATTTTTCTTCTCAAATTGAAAATAGTTGCGACATACTAGTAAGAAGGCTATATGGTGGTGCTCAACATAAACAAGAGTACTGACAAGAGAGTAGTTTTTTTTACTCCAAAAGTAGATCAACTTCTCATGGTGGCGATGAATACTGATTTTTTGTGTGAGTTTTCAATACGCATACACATAGTAGGGCGAGAGCGAGCGAGAGAAAAAAAAAGTTTGTTCAATTTGATTTTCGAGGCTGAAGCAATAGAGGAATGAGCTTGTATGGGGAAATAACCACAAGGAGACGTGAACAATGCGTATAGGCATGACCATCGCCATCGCCATCGTGATCATGATCATCATGATCGAAATTTTGTTAGATGATATCCCAACTTCTCACTTTGCTTTTTTCTCTCTCTTTCCAAGCTTGGATTAATATTAGACCTTATAATCCTCCCGGCCTGGCCTGTGAGACTGAGTCATCCTCGCTTCGCTCGACGAAGTCAGCAGAAAGGAGGAATGTTATTGCACTACTAGGTAGCCATAAGGGAGCAATGATGATAGCAAATGTACAGCCCATTTCCCTCCTAACAATATTGTTCATTTAAGCTATACTCACTATTATGCACATCCCAACATAATCTTTTAGCTTGTATCTATGCTTTTGCTTCTTTTTTATAAGATATTTTTTTCCAGAGATACTGTCACGACATCATGATATTTATAGGAGGAAAAGAGAGAGAGAGAGTGCACTGGTGACAAGCTTAGGAGTGTCACGCACTTAATTTAAAGGCATACCATCTTTCTCAGAGACGAGTTCCATCTCCCTTGTCTGTATATAATAAGGTCCTCAACTCTATTGTGTCAACAATTACGACAGAACACTTTGCCTTTTCTTCGTTGAGGTTTCTTCTTTTCTGCCTCCTCACCATCAACTTTTTTCCGCCTGCTTCTTGTTCTCCGCTCTGACTCTGGAAAAAAATGCTTCCTCCTCACTCTTCCTTCACTCAGTCTGCAAGGGAAAGTAGGTAGTAGGAATATCGGTTTTTTACAAGACTTATTGGATCTCTTCTCATGTAACAACCCTCATCCATTTTCTCCGTCTTCACTTCCTCTTTGCTGGACCTTGTCACAGTGTAAAAGTATCTATGAATGAATATTCGACTCTGCCAAAAAAACAGAGCATTTTTTTCCTTTCTAGTGACCAGGACCAGTCATAGTCATACAGGCATAAGCTGATGTCGAAAGAATAGCACTACTCAATTAGCTGAAACAATGAAAGCATGAAAGCCTAGAATGGAATAAAATTTATACAAAAATATTTCCTGGAAAGGATAGTTGTTAACACCGAGTTTGAGAAAAGTTTTGCATGTTTCTCTCATTCTAAAGAGTATGAGCATGAGCATATTTTACACATTATACTTACATATACTTGTCCAAAAAAAATAACTACCTACTTTTATATTATGGAAATAGCCATTTATTTTGGCGCAATTAAAAGAAGCAAAGGGTGGTCCCACTCTTCTTCCAACAAAAACAACTTTTATTTTCTCTTACAGAGAGCAAGCCTGATTTGCTTCACGAGTGCAAAATATTTTTCCTACTTTCATTCCATCTAATTGGCAGGTTGGCTAGTGCCCAATCATGGAAAAAAGAGAAATTAGAAAAAGTGTGGTTTTTTTCTCCATTTAACTATCTGCTAAATGCATTTACAAAAGCTTTCATTAGTACCAAAAAGCTTTTTAGCACACGAGATGGTAGCTTCTAGCTAGTCGTGTCAACTGAACAAAACAAATATCTCTCCCTCCACAAAAAATTTTTTCCTAGCAAACAGCATAAACTTTTCCTCAGTAAAAAAAAGTGGCCAACAAACTATCTAGTACATCTCTTATTTAATTAATCCGACTGCTTGAGCTCATTGTGACGATTTATGCATGATGTTTTTTCCCTTAAAAACAACCCTCTCTCCGAGCATCTACTCCACTCCACTCACCAACCACCACTACAACTCGCTTTAGTTGTTAGTGGGAACAAATAACGGCCTCAGAAGAATCTCAGGAAAAAAAATATATATATAGAAGGAACGGTGGCAGTGGTAGTGTGGTCGGTCGGTCGGTTGTCGTCGTGTGTGTCACCAAAGTTGAGAGCGGCGGCGGTTCTCTACATGAATAATAAGTGCATAATTTCTACACTTTCCAAAAAAAGAAACCGTATAATACATTTAGCAAAACACAAGTAAACACGGGAACGAAATATTCGATGTAATAAATTTTCACTGACACATTTAACAGCAGTTTTTTCCCTTCTGATTGCCATAAAACTTATAAAATCAAATGTATAAAGTTTTTTTCTCCTTCCTCATTTTCAGTAACATATCATCATCATCATCAACAACAACAACAACAATGGCAAACAGCAACCCTCTCTTTCCACTCAACACGAGAATAAGAACAAGAGTGATTGTTCTAGCAAAAAACACCACTGTCACTGGTACTGGTACATATATTGCCATTTTTCTAACCACTATCGTCACCACGAATAACAAGGAAAGCTGCAATTTTTTTCACTCATTGTGAAAATAAAAACTATTTTCATAGCAATCACACACATACATACATACGTACATACATACACACAAAGGATAAAATTTATTGTTCGTTGATGTTTCCCAACAACTTTCAACTTATTCTTTTCCCCCTTTTTTCCTTCTCTGCTCAAATAAAAAAAAGTTTCATATTTATAATCTTGGAGTTAAAATATTTTCCCTGGAGGATTTACATCAATCTAGTTAGCTACTTTTATTTCAGCCTTTCTTTATATTTTTTTGCTATTCTATCTATTTTTATAAGTCGATCCATCAGACCCATCCTATTACTCTATTACATATTACTGTACATACGGGAAAGAAATAACTTTTTTTTCGAGGAACATGAACATTATATTAAAAGAAAAAAGGAAGTGCTCTGCTCGAGCTACATATCTATGTATAGCTTAGATGGTAGTGTAGGTTCTCCAGAATTTTTTTTTCATCAACTAACCCGAACTCTCGTGTTGTTTGGTTAAGAATAAAGTAAAGCTTTAAGTTTGATGAATAAATGTTTATATCTGGATTACACAGTATGCACTTGTTTCAACATATCCAATCCAAGAAGTAAGCAAGTAAGTGTGGAGATGTAGATGGGGCAGAGAAGCAAACAAGAGGGAAATACCGTGTGTCATCTCATCCATTTCCTCCTAGGTTGACTCGGAGAGAGAGAGAGAGGAAAAAGTGCAAACAAATCACATCCACCGCCCAGGAAAAAAAGCCCTAAGAAAATGTCTGTCGGGCTGAAAGTGCGCTCATATATTACTTCTCTTGTGTATCGGTTTCAGTTTTGCCATTATAACTGTATATTATCTGTGTATTCCATAGGTATATAGTCACCACTGAAAGTCGTGCAGATAAAAGTGAAGCAACCCCTTCGCTTTTTTCGAATGTATCTCTAACCTACTGAGAATTCGGAAGAAAAGAAGAAATAGGGAGCGAGAGAGAGGGAAAGGGTAAACTAGAATAAATGTTAAATCAACGACTGGAGAAATAGAATTTCTTTTTTTCGTTGGGGAGCTGCAGCTCCTGCTGGTTGAATTCTTCACATTATTTTTTACACTCATTTATAATACATTCGGCAGTACAAGTAGAGTGCATTGTATATGAGGAACAAAAGAAGTTGTGAGTAGTCATTTTCATGATTGTTTTATCAGCTTTCACAGCCATTTACCACCCCATCGCATTTTCATTATTTTTCTGGATGATAAAAAAAGGAGGATGAGTAACAAGGAGGCTGTGTGTAGTGTAGAGTTTTGTAAAGGATCTTTACGTATTCTTCTTCAAAATTTAGTATTGCTATAATATATCAGTGTCATAGAATAAATTTTATCAGGTTCAGTTGCCCATAAGTATTTACCTAAAGAGGAAGGAAGATTCATTTTCTAATGTACACATGAAAGCAGCCTGTGCACTATGCCTATTTAGTGCAGAAGAGAGAATAAAAAATTCACAATTCACATCCACTTGCATACTAAAACAGCTTTAAAGTTCCAACTTCCAACTCCTCATGATAATGCCGGTTTGAGAGCCTGGCCTGGCCTAAGTTATTCGCCTACACTTAGAGTAAACAAAAAAAAATTCTAAAGCAGCCATAGTAGTAAATCTATGGGGTAAGGATATGCAAAGGAGGAAATTTCATCATTGTTTCCGCTCGTGGTTAGCAAATAAGATTAGATATTAGATTGGGAAGGAAGGTGCTATGTCATGTCGCAGGGAAGAAAATATATTTAAGCTACGAGCCCTTAATTACTCACTCTCGCAATCTTACAATGTGCTCTTGATGGTATGGTAGTGGAAATGGAGGAAGGGTCAATATTCAAAAAAAAATCTAAAACACGAGACTTGACTCGCTATATCCATCAAGGAAGAGCGTTTTAATTTTGAGCGAAGCCCTAACACATTTCCAGTCTGTATGGCCAACTTTCTGCTTTGATCAAAGCAGCAAAACTATTTTACAAAGGCTACATCACATCACTTACCAAGGCATAATCATCATCATAATCATCATCATGCAGGCTTTGAGTCTGACTGAACCTAAACTGCTAGTGCTTCGTCCCAAGAAAGAGGACAAGGAAATAAGAACGGTAGAGAAAGATTGATGGGCCCTACACGGCTAATTATCTTTTAAGTTGGGAACATTCATTACACATACAAATTATGTGCAAACGTCAGTTTCCCATGAATTTTCTATTCTTACTCCCTCTCTTTGTTCTCTTGAAACCACACAAGAGGAGCTTAAACTCATTTTTTTTTCTTACACGAAAAGAAAGAAAGAAGAAGAAAAACGAAGTTTTTGCTAAAAACTTTTTTTCTTCCATAAGCAAAAGTGCAAGAGCTTTTTTTGATAAGAGTAAAGTGAAACAGGCGCTCAATGACGAATCTTTTGGTTGAGCATTAATGCCTCCCAAATGCGGATGATGATGATGGTTACCTACATAAATATACGTACACAAAGCACCGCAATACAAGGGATGATTACCCTTTCTTCCTTATTTATGAGCAGTTGTACGTGTGCACCAACCAACCAGAGAAAAAACTTTTTTCGCGGAAACAAAAACAAGGAGAGAACAAAGCTCCGAGTAAAATGGTGATGTGTAAACTACATATGCAAAATCTAAATTTTCATCGGAGCATCTTTTCGCCGTTTTTTTTATCTTGAGAGCGCTTTTATCTCCATCCATTGTAAATCTTCATTGAGCGCTACTATGCATTGCTATGTATGCATGTTGCTCTGATTTTTTTTCGTGAAAAAAAAAATGGCTGAAAGGACCTAGAATTAAAATAGGAAGGAAGAGAGAATCAACTGAGTGAGCCTCGTCATTATTTGTTACAATTGCATTATGTATTATGCTTATAATTTAGGATTTGGGATGCAATGCAGGAATAGAAAGAGGAGAGAAGAGGAATTCATGGGAGCAGAGCAGATAAACGAAGCTAATTCAGAAAATGCTGTTCCCTAATGACTTGGTCTTGAGGTTCCATGAGTTCAATTTGTCTCAAAAGGTCTGAGTCTCTGGTCTGAGAATGGCTTTCTAGAGCGTACACTTCCACTTTCTCAATATGAGTAAGAACAACTTGTGCAGTGTAGGTATGTACGTGTGAGTGAGGGAGGACTGTGAAATAAGGCCGGAGGGCAGAAACGGATAATGAAAGAGAAGGATGAAACGCACGACACACATACCTACGTTTAAAGATAGGATATTGCTGTGGGCTCATTTTCCAAGAAAAAAGTAAGACGAGCATTAAAAGAAGGAGGAAGTGCGCTTACTTAGACTTAGACTTCACCATAAGTTTATATTATGTACTTTTGTATAGGTTCTGTCTTCTGAAGGATACACTTTTGGCCCACAAAAACTTGAGCAGTGGTAGAAAAAGGGGCATAATCATCATGATCATCATCATCTTCCTCACCAACACCAACCACCACCAAGCATCACCATCATCATCATCATCATGATCATCAACATCAGCGGCTACACAGCGAAGGCAACGCCGCCATGCCATCATCATCAATGTTTCCCAAGACAAGGGAAGAAGTACCTTGAAGGAGAGCATGTACACAAGATTGGTTAAAGCCCAAGAGAGAACTCACAAGTGGAATTATAGATTTTATTCTCTTTTCCTTTGGCTGTATTTAAGGAACACAATTCTGGCGTAAAATGCCTGCCCTGGCGCATATGAATAGAGAGGAGAGTTAAAGGGGAAACTGTGTAATGGAAAACGAAAGCATTAGCACGTCTTGTACGAGTATGTTCCACAGATATTAAAGTCTTTAGCCAGAAGGTGTGTTTAGAGAAGGAGGCTAATGGTTCAAAAAAAATGTTGAAAGCATCGAAGAAAATCTACAGGCGAAATGGGAGGCTTCACACACTCACTCACTCAAAGCGAAGGTCAGACCAGACCAGGAGGATAACAAAAGCGTGCTTTACTCCCTGCCTCCGAATACAGGCACTGCAGCAGCAGCAGCAAAATAAAACTGCTCAGGGTAAAACTCTGAAATACTTCGAGTGAGAGAGAGAGAAAAGTATTAGACTCATGAGATCTTATTGTTTTAAGTAAGTAACTGTGAGAGTTACATGAACGAGCGACGATTGTGATTGTGACATCACTTCACTCTATCTACCAAAATCCTGTTTGCTTCTTCTTGCCACCACCATCATCATCATTAATTCTAGGGCCTCTATGGGTTTTACAGTAAATCTTATTGCTCTTGTATTGTGATCCACTTGAGTCTAATCTAAAGACATCAGAGTGTCCACTAAAGACTAGAGACCATGGCATCATATCATCATCATCTTCAGAAAATCAAACTGCACTGTCTGCCTGCACTGCATTAGGTACTACATGCTACCTACACGTCAAATAATAGGAGACTAGACACTATGGCATGGCATGGCCATAAAACATGAGCATGAGTCTCTCTAAGAATCTCCCAATTAAATTCCAACTTGAATGCACAACATAATCCAAAAGACAAGCAAGAAATTCGAGAATATCCTGGGAAGTATGTACTACAATTTAAGGTGTTACAGTAAACTGACATTTTAGGATTTTCACAGAGGAAAATAAATTTTAGCAGCATTGGCTTGGCATTATTGCAGTGCACCCCCACTCCACTTCTTTCTTTTCTAGGCCTTCAACTTTAAGCGTCCATTCATCCCGTGCAGGAGCAGGAGGGAAGAATTGGAGAGCATTGCATGAAATGAAGGTAAAGCCTTGTCAAGTCGCTGAAATATTACCAACGAAACATGAAACCCTAGAAAAAATATTTATCTCAATTCAGAAATTCACAAGGTTGGATCTGGATCGTAGGATAAAAGAAGAGAAAATGCATGTCTTCAACTTCGCCTTGCCTGGCATGGAACGCCTTCAATATAAGAAGGTAGGTACTTTGTATAATAGCTTACTTCCCTACATGAAACTTGAAAAATGTCTAACTTTTTAGTATTTATCTTCCCTGAAGTAGTATAGTACTTATACCTCAGCAATAAAACACACACCTTAAAATTGCATCGTTCCTTTAAGAAAAACAAAGTTCGGAACAATACAAATGCTGCTCAAGTGCTTTTAGAAGTGCACGACAATTCCCACAGTTTTTAAACTCTGCACACAAATTTCTCATTTTTCTCCGTTACCGAGTCCGTTAAACCATAAAAAGTTTGTGAGTGCTGAAAATTGGCTAACTTCTTTTATTGCAATGTAAAATAATGAAAACAATTTTTTTTCGGATATTCTCCTCTTCAGTCATTGAAACTGGGTGAGTTTTAAAAACTGTTCTATACCGTGTAGCCAATGCCTAGAATAATTTCGTCAAGCTGAAAAAATAAAGCGTACATTATACGATACAATGATAGGGAAATGAATTCACGCGAAGATAACAAAAGCACGTGTATTGTATTTGTATAGTCTGTATAAAGCACTTTGCCAAGTCCTGACTAAATAAGTTGAAATGTGTCAGGCTGGAAACATGACCATTTTTATCTGCCTGAGAAACTGCACGAAACATTTGAGTCTGGAAGACTTACTTTTTTTGGACGATGATTTGCTTCCCTGTCTTACCAAATCTGCCTAAATATTAAGACGGTCTTAACTCTGCTCGATGTTAAACAACAAAATGCCGGGAATCTAGAGGGAGTGAAAATTGTCGGAGTAAAATGTAGTGCCAATGGGCTTTTCTCTCTCTATTTGTCAGCTCAAAAAAAACGAAAATACTACAGGATGGATGGGATGTGTACTGGCTCCGAATACGAGTTAGTTTTTGCATTCTACGTCGCGCCACAAACAATAACATCAAACATGTCTACTGAGCATTTCTCCTTCCTAGCAAAAACGCGTAATCGGATTGAACAAGACACTTTTTGTTTTTATTTATTAAAAGTTTCAGCATACATACTTTTGTTCTTCAGCTTGAGTCGCGTAAAGCTTTTAAACGAACTGAATGCATACTACAATTGAGACATCATCTCCTTCTCATGTGCTTCAAGTCTATTCTCACTCCGACTCTGCTCTTCTTTCTTTTGGGATATTTTCTTCGCGAGTTGAATGTGAAACCCTGTTTTTTTAAGAAAAAACTCCAAAATATACATATATACAATATTGTATTATGCATGCAGTGTTTTGTGTGTATCTGTATTTTTCTGAGCGAGAATCTAGTTTATCGCCTAAAGTATGCAGTTAATATTGGATCATGCCAGGGAAAAGCATAGCTCTCTGCCTAACAATCACTGACAACTGCCATGTCAGATTACAGGAGAAATGGGAAGGAAGATTGATACATTTTGGTGGGCAAAAAAAAAGACAAAACAGAAAGGATGAGACAGTAATAAAAAGAGATCAGTAGGATTAATGACAACATTGTATGTCGTCAAGACAATTATTCGAGTTAATTATATGGCAACTTACGGGAATCTTGTTTTCTCATGTTCTCTTCACGGGTGGACGGGGCGACGACTAAGATGGCGGAATATTGTACTTTTTCCCGGTTGCAAATCTCCTTCTCCTTCTTTGTAATAATATGTCTTTGTCAATGCAATGAACTGAAACTAATTTTTATTTTGCACAAAACTTTTTAAAAACACGTCTATACTTTTTTATATTGTTAAATTATAAGTGCACTCTTCCTTGTTCCTATATTTCTTGGTTCAGCTCTAAAGAAACCACTTCTTTGAAGAATTTTTTTGAACACGCCTACGCAATAAACAAGCGCACGGGTGTAGGATAGTGCAATGTCACTGTGATGGGGTCGTTCCTAGTATATTTTCGCTGCCGCAAGTAGCGGGACTTTCTTCATTAAGCTTGTATTTTTTTCCCAAAGACAAAAAAAATTACGTTGGACTTGGACTATGTATTCCGTTTGAAATGTACATATATACTTTAAAAAGTTGAGAGGTTATAACTTTGTTTTATTCTCCGACACCCGAAAAAAACCTCGCAATTTTTCTCTCTCTGACTCTGACCCTTTCTATAAAATAATTGCTTGAAGGTTCACAGATATAATGAAGATGATGAAGAACGAATCCGTGTCTTTCCGCTAGTAACTGCTTCTTTGGTTTATGATCTCCATCCAATGTCAAATTAAATCTGCAATTAAAGAAAATAAATTATTTTTTAGATAAAATTTTTTTTCTCAAACAAAGGACGAACTAACTACTTATCTATAGAGAAACCTATTAACTCAGTTTTATGACAAACTGCTTAAATGTCATTTCTGCTCTGAAAGCAATCAAAACTGGTGGATAATAATTATGGCGTTTTACACATCGTCTTCCCATAAAGGAAGAAAATCGTCATTCTATTCTGAAACAAGGTAGCCTGTCCTTGAGGTCTTTACGCGAAAGAACAAAGAGGATCATCAGCATCAACTAAACCAAACCATGATATCATCAGAAGAAGAGAAGCGCATCACATCACATCACTAAGTCACAAAGCAAATATAATACGTTTTTTCAACGGAAGCAAAACATAAAACGAAGGAGATGAGATGAGCAAATTTTTTTTTCTGCTGATTCTTATCATTCTCATAATGTCAGTTTTTAGTAATGCCATTTCCTCCGAATTAGTTTTCGACAAAGTGTAAACTGCTTTTAGGTAAAGCATCGTAATTTTTTTTGACAACGCTTGCGAAATCCACTTTACCATGGGTAGTGTGGATGGTAGTATGTAGGTAGATACATACATACATACATAACTGAAGAATATGAATGTGCTGATTATTACAAATAATTAAAATTCTTTAATGTTTTATCATTAAAAAAATAATGTTTGACGTCATACACATAAAGAGATGGAAATAGATTGATTCGAAGAAATTCCTTTCCAATATTTGTTTTATATTCTGGGGTGATGCATTTTAGCATTTCCAAAAAGCATCCCGGAGAAAATGTTATCAAATGAATAGATAATTCATCACGGAATTTAATTAATAGAAGACAAAAGAGAAGTAGATTTTCTTCCCTCGCTCACTCCGATAATTACCAAAGAAGGATGATGAGGTGTCGAAGAAAACTCTTTATATGCTCACTTGAGAAAAGTATGTATTTGAGAGAAAAAAAGCTCTTCCTTTCCCATTTTGTCCTCAGTACTACGCTACGTGCTCACCCTCTATCAGTCTATCCCTATCATTTTCGCTATACAATAGCAGCGTTAACGCCACAGCCACAGTCACCAGCAGCATTCAAATAATACTTTTTGATACCTCGAACGGCAACTTTACCCTGCTTATTTTATCTTGGCAGGGTACACCTCCAAGTTTTTCGGGAAAGGCCTATTCATTTAAGTTTATCCTCAATCCTTTGGCTTCCCTTCCAACTTTCCGTCTCCTTTCTTATTACTTCCTCTTGACAAGGAACGACGAAACTTTGGGGATGGATGTGAGTGTGAGTAAGTGAGTGAGTGAAAAAAATGCAAAACTTTGCATTAAAAGGCGCAATTCCCTCTATACGTATATGTATTCCAACAACAATAGTTTTTTCTTCATCTGGAGGAGTCTTCTTCGCACTCGAATCTTTTCTTTTCAACTTGATATTTTTTCTCTAAAGTTTATACTTGGCACTTGTAGTAACTGATTAAAAATGTTGAATAGCTACGTTCCTCATTGGGATACATGCGTTCATTATTATAATTTTTTCGCCTTTGAAGATACATAGACATAAACTATGAATTTTCCTCTCTTGCATATCATCATCTCATTTCAAGAAAAACAATTTGTTTTTTAGGCATTAAAACTTAAATTTTTGTTCTCCTTCAAAAAAAATTTTGAAGAAGAAACGATTTGGCAATTGTTTTCTACAATCTCATTATACTCCTCAAAGATTACTCTCTCGTCTCATTCTTTTGTCATAATAATAATTCCTACGAAAATGAATTGTTTTCACTTACTTACACGACGAGAAAAAAATATTATGTATTGTAGTAGCGGCTTTTAAAATTATGAATATTTTTCTTTTTCGAAAAAAAACAGAAATCTAGGGCAAACTTACTTATTCCTTCTTACATCGTCTTAATTGATGATTTTTTCAAGCGTGTTTTGAAAATTTTTTTACAAAGCATCTCCTCTCCAAGCGATATTTCCTCAGGATGACTTTTTTTGTCTTTGTATTATATTTTTTGAATCTTAATTACTCACGATGAAATTGCATCTTTTTTTGTCTCGGATTTTTTTAAAATTTGAATGCAATGCGGCTGCTTGAGCGTATACGCATGGATTTTTTTTTGATGCGGTGTGTGGCAGTTCATTTAATGGAGCTTTGAGAGAGGAACAACTTTGCCTATTTTTATCCAAAGATAAAGCCATTTTCCTCTGCTTCAGTATTTCTACGCATTAGAGCTTTTTTCTGGATTGTTTGACTTTAACCGGTTGGTTTTAGTGGGAAGACAGTTGAGGCCTCTTATCAGATGATGAAAATAGCGATGATGATTTAGCATCCATCCAGAATTCAGAGGAAAGAGCAAAAGCATTACATGCAGCAGCGCAGCGTTCTAGTTTCTAGGTCTGGGGGATTTTCGACGGCAATAAGCCTCCCACATTTCCATTTTTGCCGAGAATCAAAATCAAGATACATAGATCATGAATAAAAAAGGCCCTCGCTTTTTTTGTCATGAAGTGTAAGTCTGATGTAATACTTTGTTAAAGAAAAGAATGGGGCTATCTACTATCTACTTACTTAGTTGACCATGCCATGCTTTTGTTAGGTGGAAATCACCACTTGACGTGCAAGAGCCATTGTGACACATGTTCAATAGTAGAATGAATTAAAAGAGGAGTCATCTATGTAACCGCATGTAGAAGAGGAACAAACAAAAAATAAAGTTGTGGAACTTGTCTCTCTACCTGAGTGAACGTTGGCGTACACAGAAGTATTAGTTTGCTTGTGGTGGTTTTTTTGTAACGCTCCCTACTTTAGAGCGTAGTCTGCAAAACGTCTCCAAAGATTTCCATTTTTGACGATGGAAACGAGAAGAAAACACGGTTGAAGAACAGAACAAAAGAACAATTATTCTTTTTACGGGTGTCTTTACTTTTACTACATACAATCTTCCACTTGTTTTTTTGTCTTTGCGATATTTACTGTGACATTTTTCCTTCACCGACAAGAAGGATCACGCACCAGTAGTCGAGTATGTATTGAGGAATTTGGTGGTGGACGAGAAAACGCCAATTGAGGACTAGAAGAAAAGAAGGATATATTCCTTTTAAGATATTCCGAGATTATAAATGGGAAAGACCAAAAGCTGCATGCTTCCTTTCACTTCTTCACTTTGTTCCAGAAAGCGTGAAAAACGAGTGAAACACGCCAAAACACTAGAAACATTTTCACGGTGTAAATGAGATACTTCTTCTTCTTCTTTCTTCCCTTGTACTTTATATATATTGGCAATAAGAAAAAGGAAAACGGGATCTGAGAGTTCCACTGAAAATGAAACGAGTCAAGTCAAAGTGGCATTTTTCTCCCTTTACAGAGGTGATGGTAGAGAAGTCATCCGAGTGAACTCAATCTTACTTTGCTTTATGGTTTGTTTCTATTGCAAAGAAATATGTTGACTCGTGTTTCCTTGTTGGTTTGAAATGAGAGAGAGAAAAAAATACTGAAGAAAAAAAATATATATCTGTCGAAGTGATGAGGAATAAGAAGGGAAAAAATGAAAAGGGGAGCCAGTCACCACAAACAGCACTAGTTCCAACAGCAGGAGCAGCAGCAGCAGTTGTTGAAGTAGATATTTTTTTGAAACACGCAAAAAAGAGAAAAGACAAGACGAGGCGAAAATTCCACGACCGCTAACTCTAGACAACTGAGCTCGCGATCGGTGTAAGCTCTCAGCCTTATTCTTTTTCCCTGTCTCCGATTCCCCCTTTTCCCGTATCATAAAAATCATGCTAGTGCCTCTCTTCCTATTTTTTCCCTTCCCCTTTCACCACCATACGTTCCACTAGAAATTCATGGGAGCAGTTAGCAGGGAAGAAAGTCATGTATTCTATGCCATGCCATGCCACACTCTCAGAGTCTCGTACAAAGTCACTCAAAACTGTATTTCACGGCTCTTCTCTACACCGTATTATATAATATTGGAGCGTTATGGATGAGGGGAACATGCTTTAAAAAAACAAACGAGGACTATGTATCATTGCATTGTTGTTTGCTATCAGAGGATGAATATTATTCCACTCCAGGACCTATGCAATGTATGTGTGAATCTATGTAATTGTATCAGAATCAGTGCACATCATATCATCATCGCAATCTCTCTTCATTAAACACCATGGAAAAAATTCCTTTCCTCTCTTCCACACAATATTTCAATTAGTTTATTTAAAAAGTGTTCAAGAAACCGTGTTAATTAGTTAATTGTATGACTATATACTATGACTATGACTGGGAATTCTTCAGATGAGCAATTTTATGTGAGAACTCACGCCACCTGCTTAGCTTGTTTCCCTGAATATCTCATTTTATTATAAAAGACCGATACTTTGGAAATTGACGAAGTCATATAGTCAGTCTGTCAGAGTCAGACAAGAGCAGGCCAGGCCAGACTAGACATCCCAATCCCATTTAGGATTCCAGCTAAAGCTAGAGAAGGAGAATAAGACTGGTGGGAAAAAAACTCTTGAGCCAACTTCATTACTATAAACGATTCTCATTCCTCTTTTGTGCGAATACTACCTATGTATGCTTGCTACTGTTACAAGAAGAAAAGAAACAGTTTCTTGAAGAATAAGTGTATACCTAACAACGATGAATCTGATGGTTTCCCAGGAAAAAAAAAGATTGAGAGCAAGAATAAAGTATCTATACGATAACTCGAATAGGTACATGACTCAAAAACTGAATTCGACGTCCAACAATCATCTTACACACAAATTTTCAGAGATTCTCCTCTTCCTCCTCCTTTGGGCTTTAGTTTAGTTAGCTCTCTCCCTCTCTTCACCTTTCGTAAAATTCAAGCTTTCAGCATTTCCTAGGTTTCACGATTTGTTCGACAGGATCGGATCGGATCCTTATTTTTTTCGTCCCGTCCTTGCCTCACAAGTATTGCTTCCACTTATGGTATTCTAGTTTCCCTATAATATAGTCTTCCAAGAAAAAAAAACGTTCACTTCTCCACTTTCCTACCTACCTACACTAAACGCACCGTTATAGAAGATTTTCAAAGGATACAGGAGAAAAAAACCTTACGGATGCATTTCACGTTTGAAAAATAGAAGAAGAAGGGAAAAGAGTGAATGGAACTACTTACAATGGAAATGTACGTTCGTCTGGCTGGATGACAATAACTTGAACTTTTCACTAAGAAATGATGACGAGTGAAAGGAAAGAGTTGAAATGAAAAAGAACAAAAAAAAATTTGAGCAGGAATATATATGCTTTCTCATCCTTACCACCACCACAAAACTCCTAAATAAAAGGAGATAGTTATTTTTTCATAGGATGGCAAATTGCACGTGCATTTCTCTTCCCTTTCCTTTCTTTAAGTCGTAGGTGGGTGATGCAATGAATCAGTTATTTTCTACAATAAAAAAGTATGAATCACAATGTAGCTCCATTTGACATATTCACTTTCCTCTGAGCTGAGCTTTTACTGGGGAGAATGAGCACCAAATGGAAAAGGCGTACTATTATAGTAGGTGTGCTACATTCTACATCGAATCGGTATATATGTACATATCTAGAGAATGTGACCATGTCATAATAATACCGATTCCCAATCGGATCAACCATAAAGCCTCCATAAGGTTTGACAATTCCTTGTGGACTTGAGTCGCAGTTGCCAGCCAAAAAAAGATAAAGTTTGACTCTTCCTTGCTTCTTTTCGTTCGTTCCTTGCTTTTTTTGAAGCCTTACATTTATAAGGACTACAAAACAGGACTAGACTATGAGGACTAGAACTATACTACGAATTTAAGTGAATTTATAGAAGTAATAATGGTACTCACTTATACTTTCCAACGAACCGCATAATGATTGCCCCACTCAAATAGAAAAAGGGTTAATATTCCTTGAAACTACAAGACTCGATCTCCTCCTTCCTTCAATATTTTCCCCTCTATTTTGCCGAGATTTTTTTCTAAAATGCAATGAGCGTGTAGTATAGATAGGTAAGTAGCCCTTTCATCCTGTATTTTGTCAGTCAGTTCCCAATCACCAAAGGAGAAATGAATTTATGAGAACATCATATCATAAATAAAATGCCCTTTCCTCCAACGCATGTATATAGTACTCGAGGAAGGGAACATGAGGCAACTAAAAAAACAGGTTCCAATTTATTGATTTGCAGGCCCAATAAAATCCTCCCGTAAATAAATACACACAGGCTAACAACTAACAGCAGCCTTTTATTTGTCATGTAGGTAGAGCTTTCACCATTTTAGGAAAAAGTCATTTTCCTCCTGACATTATTGCTTTCTACATGAGAACATTCTATTTCATATATGTGGTGGCCAGTCCTTCACCGCATGTCATGCTCACTCACTCGAAAACTTACTCACGTCTTCAAATCATGACAAATAGAATGATTATTAGAGTCTAAAAGGCCAACAAAATAAGGAACGCAACGCAACGTACACCAACTAAGTGGAGATCCAAATGGAAGGATTTTCTCCGTAAACCACGTCTATAATATTCTTCCCATTGCCATGTCATACTTTATATTGATTCAATGATAACAAGAAGTACCTTCTACGGGGGAATCGTCGACTTATTTCTTTCCCTGTAATCATCCCTGTCGTTTCCCTCGTAGAACAAGAAAGGATTGCAAAACTAATCATTTTTACACTTCATAAATCAAAAATCGGATTTCTCCGGCCCAGACGATAGCATAGCTTGAAGAAAGATGAAAGAAAATAGGGAAATTGTGTGTTACGAAATGATAGCAGAATTCTATCTTTAGATAATATACATTTTTCATTAAGTCTGAACCACAATAATGCTACTTATTCTTAACCGACATATCACTCGAACGAGCATCCCATTCTTCCCTTAATGACTCCTTAAATAACAACAATTTTGTTTAACTTGCCTCGCCTCACCATCATCTCATCGTCATCACTATCACCTACCGTTTTTTATCGACTTTTAATAAAAGCTAGATGCTCGAGAAAAGAAAATTATGCTAACCGAGAAAAAAACGGCGGAGAGAGAGACCTTAGATTTAACCTCAGGGTCTTTTCCAATTTTCGTCATCCTCTTTTCTCGTATCATATGTTTCTACAGAGGAGTCATAGTCATGGGAAAGGAGAAATTGATGCTGATAATGATTATCATCAAATCGTGGACTGACTTTTTTCCCGTCCTCCTGTAGGTAGGTATATTACACATCCAAGTGAACTATCACACTTTTCATTTGCTCCCCTGAAGCTTCTTTTTTTCTCTGACTTGAGTGGAATCTCTGTGTGCAATAAAGCCACGGAAAAAAAGCATATGTTTTTTCCCTCTTTCCCGCTTCTTTTTTCCCCACTTTAAGTGAAAACGAAAAAAGAAGATGTCGGTGGAGGAGAATTATGATGAAACTCCAGAAAAGAAATATGAATATGGGCCATAAAAAGTAGACGCTTGTAGGAGCCAACCCAACCAGCTTCATATAAGGGAGCATCACTATCATCATCATCATCAACACTATCACCGCCAGTGCTTTCTCCAGTGCACAACCCTGTAAAAAGGTTAGAAATGGAAAGCGCTCTGATATGTAGCGGTAGCAATAATAATAGTGTAATAATCATAGCTCCTATGATGGTGATGCTAGCAGCACCACGCACCACTTTGTGTAAAGAGTTTCAAGAGTTTTTTTTTCTTCTGGGGGAAAAAGAGTCAATATGATTTCTCCGTCTCTATCTCTATCCATTCTTTTTCCCCCTTTGAAAATGCTTTCTTTTCTTCAAGAAGAATCGTAATATTCATCGTAATCCACTTAGAATGACAGACACCCATTATTTCAATATCTTCTCAGTTATTTTTTGAATGCATGCAAGGCATTTTTTTTGCTTGAGGGGTTGGTATAGTCGGTAGCTTCTCTCATAATGCTCTATATTTATTCTACTACTACACCTTACTTCCTCTTTAAAATTCTTTTGCTCCTTCCGCAGTTTTCAGGATTCAAGAACCGTATGTATGTGTGGGTAGTGGAGGTAGAAGGAATCGAAGCGGCTGCGTTTGTGTGAGAAGTGACTTGGTTAGACAGAACAAGGAATTCTTCAAATTTATATTCATTCCATTGCATCTCAAGTAATAAAATTATTTTTTTTCTGGGTTTTCCGCCGCCAACGAAGAGAAAGCTAAAAAATATAAGAGGGAAAAATCCCTTTTCTTCAGACATTGTGAAATTGAAATAAAATCAGCTCAAGTCAAGTCAGTAGAATGTGTAACCGCAATGCTTTGAAGCACAAATGACAATATTAAAATCATAAATAAGGAATATTGCTCATTTCCAAGGAAAGTGGAGGAATGAGCGTATGCGTATGGTGCTCTACATACTTCTATAATTCATCATTACATGACTTTTTGAGTACCTGGACCGAGAACACTTTTGAGGGTATATAGTGGTCTACGGAGAAAACAGATTATTTTTGCACAGAAAATTGAAAGAGGAAATAAGACGAGCCACGTTCATCATCAGAAAAGCTAGGCAAATTTCATTTGAAAAGAGGCTGAGAAATTGAACATGTGTGCATTGAGAGAATTTACAATTTTCATTTCCTCTGTGTTGAAATAATATAGTTATTTCCATTTGGACGCTTTTCAAAATTTCCTGCGATCTCAAAAAAATCATTTTCAATAATATATTGAGTAGCCAAATAGGTAACAAACTAAATCTGGTATTTTCCATGTGATTACACAGCAATCTCTGAATCGAAACAATCTGTTTGAAAAGGAGCATGTCATGGAGTGTCGTGCAAAATATCTTAATGCATCCAAATTGGATTACTTACATCACTGAAGATTCATATTATAATATATTATATTATTGCCTTGGTTGGTACAAGAGCTAGAGAGAGAGGAGCACTTAAGAGCTTACCTCTTCAGTACATACTACAATGAATATGAATGAAAATTTTTTTATATTGCATGAAATTGTTATGCAAATAGGTATAAGATGTGCTAAAGGATGGAAAGAGAGATTAGGCAATTTTCAGAGTGTATTTCATGCGCCTCTTCTTCTTCTTCTTGAAAATAAAAATTCAACTTTAGAAAAGAGGGGAAAGAAATGGCCCAAGGCTTTCCTTTAAAGTCATGGGAAAATTGAGCCAACATTGGCATAAAGCTGTTTAGCGAGAGCACACTCGATCCACTTGATTCCTGATCTTTGACTTGTTCCACTCGAAAGATAACATTTAGTGTGCAACTATACCTTCGAGGAGAGGTGATATTCTTCATCTTTTTCCCCCTTTTCCTCCACTTCTCATTCCATTATAGGAAAAAAATATCTTTCATCGATTTAGGAAATGCATATAGTAGTGGCATGGCATGAGGAAATTCAAATGTGTATCAAAAGTAAAAACGATTGAATGAACAGGAAAATGACTGAAAAAGTGCTTTTATTGCTTGCAGTAGTAGTAAAGTAAAGGCTTTTTGTGTAAGATTTCCGAGATTTTTTCGTCGTGGCTTTCTTCATAATATTTACTGCATAGGTATTGCCTATATATTCATAGGTGATGTGATAGTGATGTGATTCCGGAATATAAAAAGGAGAAAAAAATCACTGTAAAAGCTTTTCTCAATCCTTTTATTATAAAGAGACAAGTTCTCTCTTAGATTGAGACGAAAAAATATGTTTTGTATTTGAGGAATACAGAGAGACCAGTGATTCATGTAAACACTTTAATGGAAACGGAATCAAGAGCCGAGCATTCTACTTTCATGATGATGATACACAATCATGAAGATAAGAAGGAAAAAAGAATCCAGCAAGTTATCATATTTTTACCGGCTTTTACTTTTTTTACCACTAGAGCAAAAGTGAGCTTTTTCTCCTGAACATCCGACACAACATCAGTTTTTAATAAAACAGTTATTGTTGTGAAGATAAAAAAAAGTGCGAAGAGTGGATTGATTGTGTGTGCTCCTACCCACTCGAGGGATAGCATAAGTTGGATACAATTTGATAGAAGAGAAAAATTCATCATCATCATCATCATCTTGCCCGATTTCCAAGTATTCCAAGTTTCCAAGGAATGCTGTCTTTCCTGGAACCACAATGACTTGGTCGATTATTCAATATCAGATCAGATACAGTGCTTAATTATATATTATGGGATTTCACATTGAATTAGGTAGGCACATATTACCCGCATTGAGATGGCAAAGCACTACTATAGAGGAGATGACGATGACGAGAGCCATTTAAAAGCGTACTTCAGGAAAGGAACGCAAAAAAAAATTTCTGGGTTATGTTATGTAGCGAGTCAAGCCATTCTGAGCACAATCGATTAACCTGGAAAAGGGGGGCACTTTGTATAGTATAATTTATGCAGGGATGGATCGCGATCGCTTTCCCTCAATGCAATTTGGGCTAAAATAGAATTGGAAAGTTTAATGAAATGGGGTAATGCAGCTTTAGCCTTTGCTAATGCCTCTTTCTTGATCCGCATCAGCATCATCAGAGCAGTGAATGTGTATCGGTATCGATTGGTAATCCAAGAAAGTATGATCCCGTTATGGCGAGACTGAGAGCCTGAGTGGCTTGCTGAGTATTTTTTAGTAAGCCTGAGAGAGAGAAGGAGTAAGTGGAGGAAACATAAATAGAGTTTTTAATTGCTCGAGCGAAAAATTGGAAATACTAATGAACCACCTCCTAAACGGATGGATAAAGCAAGAAGTTTTTTTTACCCAAAAAAACGAGCAAGCAAAATATTATTTCAAGAGTGTACTTGTGCAGAGATTTTGCATGGCACTTAAATTCTCAAAGTTGGAGTACTTTATTCAATAATACCTAGTTAACTTTTCCTAGGCATGTTTAGATTGCCCATTTTATAAACTTCCAGCAGCCCTGCCTGCTACCTAAATACATTCTCCGCTTTCCACAGTGAAAAAAGAACAGCCACTAACTTATTCAATACCTACGGAGTGAGAGAAAGAGAGTGGGAGAAAGAGCGCGAGAGGAAAAGGGATTCGATGCCAAGTTTTTTTTCAACAGGAAAACTTGACTAGTCTCTCTGTTATATGCAGACAATAGAGGAAAGGGGGTTTGGCTATATTTTTTTGCTTGTTTTTCCAACATAAATATTTTCGTTTTGTGCTAATTTCAGTCAGCTTTATTGAGCTGTATTGCGGTGCGCATTTGTATTGATAAAATTTGATATAGGAATGGGATAAGGAAAATGAAAATTCCGATAGGCAGATCTGTAGCTGAGCTTCTTTCACGAGGAAGAAGTGCCTCAAAGAGGAACAATTATGAACGATATATGTACCTAGTATGCTTAAAGACACATTTCTGTGGAGAAAATCAAAGCCACACACTTTCCCTACCAGCGTTTTTTGCAAAGTCAACCAGCTAATAAAAGTTTATTTCTTTCGAACCTTTTACTCCAGCAAATTCTCAATCAATTGAAACGAAGTTTTATTAAAAAAATAGCTCAGTGGCCTTTGCAAAATTTAATGAAAATAATTTTGAACTGTCTTTACTAATAACTTTAGTGGGAAAGTGACCTCGCTGCATTTTAAGCGTTTTGATCTGAATACATACAAAAACAAAGGAAAATAGAAAAAAACGAGAAGGTAGAGAATGTGTGCATTCAACAAAATGACTTTCGTTGCATATATCCCATGCTCAGCCTCAGCTCGCTCGTTTTCAGTCTAGTACGCACCGTATACGTGTTAAACTACCCTTGTTCCAGCAAATTTTATCGAGGAAATGAGAATCTCCCTGAAATATGCAGTGAGTGCGGATGTAATACATAAATACTTGGTTGCTTGTGTCATAGTTCCTTCGGGAGTTCCGGTTTTGGAATTAGAAATCACTCCTCCTGATTATGTATGTACCTCATGGCTCCAACTTCCAACTCCAACCCTCGTTTTCTGAATGTTCCGAAAAAACTGTATGGATGTATGTATGCATTCTTGTTCGTTTTTCCCTTTCTCCTTAACAAATGCATTACAATGGATGACTTAATTTTACTCAAATTACAACTGTGAATCAATCTCTTTTCTATACCTTTTGTTTATTTTTAGTCTTACGGAGGAGGAGGAGAGGAGAGAGCTTATAATATAATCGAACAAAAATTTTGAAAGCTGCTCATGTGTCCATTCTCATAATATTCCGAGTGAGTCAAGAGGAGGCCTGTGAAGAGCAGCTGAGCTGAGAACTCGTAATTGCAAATTCAATTCCGTTAAATGAGTAATAGGAGTAATAGCATGCACACACACAGCCTGGCTGGCCTGAATGATGAAAATTTATAATGGGGATAAAAAAAAGTTTTTTCTCTCTCATTTCCCAAAAGGAAAGAAAAACACACCAGCCACCAGGGCTCAGTTTTTTTGAATGTAGAATAATGGCGGAATACAAACAAAAAAATGCGAATCCAATCCAATCCAATCCACCCCAATTTTCTGTTGATTTCTAGTAGCAACATCCAAATCATAAAATGCAAGTCCGCAGAGAAATGAGATATTACACATCTAATTTTTCGAGTGCCAAATAACAATATCAAGTACATACTATACATACATACTTTTTTTGTAATCACGTCCAAATCATCATTCCCATCCAATCATGGAAAAGGGTTTTTTCCGCAACGTTGATTTCCACTGATTACATAAGAGTATTACATTATCCCCGAGACTTGGACTTTTGGGTGCGAAACAGACGAGGAGTAGTGGATACAGTGATAGATGTACTCTCGACAGTAACATTTTTGGGGAGAAAAGAGCTTTACAATGCACATTTGTCCACAAATACAATATAGGCAGTCCAGCTCCAGCTAACAGAAAGTCGTTGTTTTATTTGCATAAGCCAACTCATGCAGACCACACGGTAGTGGTGTTTCTATTGGAATATCATGTACCATATATATAAAAAAAATACTCAATGCTTTACAAATGGAAATGGGGAATTTTGCTAAAAAAAACTTTTTAAGCTCATAAAATTAGTCTCATTTTTTGAAGGAAGAATTGAATATTATTTCTTCTCAACAAAAATGAAAGCAATACCAATACCAGTGAATTCTGTATATTTTTCAAAATTCCAGCTTAGTAGTATATGCCTTCATGAATAAAAGAAACGGAAGTAGGTTTGGTTTGGTTTCTCCAGCAAAGAAGCTGCAGTGGATGTGCATGGTTTCCGAAAAAGCGCTTACGGTTTTTACGACCTTTCTCTCAGATTTTCAACCCGAATTTATATGTTCAGGAAGCTTTAGTAATACAAAGTGCCACTCTAATAGGCTCCTGCATCATTCAGTTAGGCATTCTCTACTTTAGCTAATGTGTAGCGAAATGAGCGTATTGTTAACTAAAACGGAAGCGCCGCGTAAGCGAAGTGATGATCGGATTGAATTGATGATGAGAGAGACATTGCATTCTCTTACAAAGTCAAATTCGAAAGTTCAGTCCTGCAGCAAAAAAAAAGCCAAACCATGGAATAAAAAATATTTCTTTTTGACGTGCGTAGGGTTTTTCTGTGAGACACGATGAAGTAAAGTGCTATAAAAATATGTTTATCATGAAAATCCTTCGTCTTATTTCTGACTGTACATGCATCGGTAAAAGGGATTTTTGGAGGCATTTTCCATGGATAAAATTTCCACGTTGTTCAATTGCAGGACATTAAATGCATCTCCTCAGCTCAGCTCAGTCAGTTAGCCCTACTACTATACTCCCAGAAGATCAACTCGCATAGAAAACATCACATCACTGTTCACATTTCAATGCATCCTTCTTCTGAACTGAAAAATGCATTAAGAATGCATGAGTGATCGCATACATTATCCAGTTTTGGTACACTTCGTTTTTTCCTTTCAATGAAAGGGATTTTGTGGACCCGACAATACTACTTTGAATTTGAGAGTCATCCTGCCTGATTACAACATGCATCCGTATACATATATATGCATGTACATAGGTACGTACAAGTTCTTTTTGTACAACCGTACAGAAATGGATTTGATCCGGAGCCGGATTGAAGAGATGAAAACGATTATTGAATTTTTCATACATGCCATACATACATTACATCCATCCATCCATCCCAGTGGTGTAACTCATATTCATTTCCTAGTCATTCGAATAAATGTCTCGTAAATACTTACATACAAGTGAATTGCACAGGGGGAAAATTCGCTCGAAAAACTCAAACCTGATTTTTTAAAAAATCACTTCGTGAATCTGCTTAATTGCGTAATGCAGAAATGTTTAGGAGTTTTACATAAATGTTGATCACTTGAGTGAAGAAACAGCTATTAATTGGAGAAACCGAGCCCACAACATCGACAATCGACACCCAAACCTAGAGCCTCACTTCGTCCTCCTGTTCAAAGCCATTTTGAATCGAAGAGAAATTCGAGTAATCTAAGAAGGAGATGCACAGAAATTGCGATTGAAAAAGTTTTTACCCCTTTGCTTTGCTTCTTCAAGCCAGTTTTTTAGAAGAGAAGATATTGCTACACGTACGTAACTGCCTACAGTCTACATTGACTTCAAGCTTCAAAGTTTGAAGGTGGTTCGATTGGCCCTTTCACATAGTATCAACCTCTGTCTTTTCAGTTTCGACTTTGGTTTTGGTTCGAAAAAAAATTCGAACGCTTTACTACTGTTACAGGTTTTTTTCTTTATAGAAATGGTTGCTGGTGAGCGAGGAGAGCGAGCGAGCCCTGTCTGCTTGTCTTGTCGCTCTCCGTCGTGCCCTTTACTTTTTCCTTATATAGCATAAAGAATTGAGCCAATGCATATGATTAAAGATTAGGAGGAGGAAAAAGTCGAGAAGAAGAAAAAAAAGCATGATAATGCAAATCAGCCCATAAAATTTCCCTTGAAAACTTATTTCTTCTCCACTCACACTGCATATCTACTCCTATTGGAACTACTTATTCTGCTCGATTCCTTTCATTTTTTTTCTACTCTTGGAATTACATGATTATGATTATACTGAAGACATAGAAAAGTAAAAATCGTACCGGCAAGCACACAAGCAGCGAGGAAGAAAAAAGAGAGAGGGGAAGTTGTATAATGTGCATGTGCACATTATTCAGAAATCATGTAAGAATAATGATACTTAGGAACATGGACTTCTTTTTTTTGAGCAGTTGTAAGTTGTAACATTTTCTTTCTTTTTCGAAAATGTGATTGAGGCAGCAGCACAACTATACTATAAACCACGTAATAATATGCCTGTAAAAATAAGCATAAAAACTGAATGTACAATTTGAAAAATAAAATTAAAGAAAGAATCTCTCTAACCGGGAGGCGTAGGACTGCAGGATTATCTTGTAAGCAAACCAAATTGCTTGATGGTTCCACAACAACAAAAAATTTTTTGTTGTTACTGACAATGAGAGAAAATATACATACTTATTTATAGTTTCCTTTCCATTATTGCCATAATCAGGGAGATAAAAAATAGCCAAAAAAGAGAGATTTCAAAGGAAAAGAGATGCAGAGCAGTTCGCATCTTTTTCCAATGATTATTATAATCTAACTTAGCATTATCATGGAGGAGCATAAAAATAATATAATCCAATTCAACTATCAACTTGCGTGTTGTTTTATGGCATGACAAACACGTCAGCAAGGGAAAACTTTAATCTTTAGGTTTGCTGTATGTATATTATGTAATTGAAGCTTTCGAATTTCAAAATTCCACTACACACCACGCGACACAAGTAAATAAAAAAATTGTTACGTACATATTCTAAAAAGATGACCCACGTTTCGTTTCTAGGAAATATCGGAAAAAACTTTTGGGTTTTGGATATTCATTTTTACGCTTCAAGCACTCAACAAAATATAGAGTTTGTGAAGGAAGAAGAAGAGGACGGAATGACGTGTTATCCTGTAAACAAAAGGAATTTAATTTACTCATGGCAGTTGGCGGATCATGCAGCAGTCATCATTTGCCATTAGTTAGTCCACGCATTTATAGTATTATGAAGAGGAAAACATGGCGAGCTTTCGTGGTTCTTTTCGGGATCTTGTTCAATTTGAGCTAATAAAATAACAGTTGATGACGATGAAGACGAAGAAGAAGAAGGAACAATACTTCTACCAGCACTTCTTTGGAAAAAAAATTTGAAAAGAAGAATGATCATCGAGAGGAAAAGACAGTTATGGAGAGGACAAGAACGTTACATATCGCTAAATCGTAACAATAACAGCATAAAAAACGACAACAACAACACCATCAGCCATCTCACTCATATAATAATAATCATGGTTGTAATAACAATAATAGTAATACAAGCAATAATGCGCAATAATGGGAGAAGGGAAGAATGATGCATGATGAGGTAAGATTGCAATAAAAGTAATCACGGTGATGATGATGATGGCAATGGCGATGCTTGATGAGTAAAGAGAAAAATTGTATTACAAAAAAAATGAAGTGGAGAAGAGAAGAACAGGGAGAGACGGTCAATGCACCTTTTCCTAATGCTCACGACAAGACAAGCCAAGCAAGCACTCCACTCGTACATACTTTTTGCAGCCGTTGCCGTAGCTCTCTGGCTTGGCATGTCTATCTGGTTTTCAAATTTTTTTTCCATTGCTTCATGTTCATGCTCGCTCACAATAAGATTTTTTTCTCTAATTCTTTTTGTGTAAGGTAGGTTGGAAGGAATGATGCTCAAGTCTCACACTTTGTATCATCATGATTCATGATGAAGTTGTTTCGAATGTTAATGCTCAGAGGAGAAAAAATATACCCTCTGTCGGAAAGAAGGTAATGATTCTTCTAAAATGACAGTTAATATTCACGCAGAGAGAGAGAGAGATAGAGAGACTAAGGCTTTTGTGGACCTAGTAATAAATATAATGGAGGAATGCAACTGGTGAGGTAAAACGGAGAGAAACCATAACCATATTGGCCTCAAAAATCTAACCTAAGCTCAGCTCAGGCTCAGACAGAGAAGAGATATAGGGAGCGTGAGCGTAGGGAGAAATGAATTCCATTCGATTCGAAAGTGTTACAAATATTATGAGCTCTTTGATGAATGTGTATCTAGAATCTAGTCGAAGATCCTCTAAGGTCTTTCAAAAAACAAACATTTTTCATTAGGAAAATTGGAGCCTGTATGGAATACGAAGTGATACTGAATGGTGCCCACTGATCAGATCACTTGCAAAAAAGGAAAGGAAGTGGATGTGTCGAGGTAAATGTATAGGTATGTATCGTGCATTTGAAATTCGACAAAAATGTCAGTGATAATATATTAGCGAACAACAAATTGGAATGACAAATTGTCTTGAGACACCGTTTAGGTTGAATTCGAGTGTTTGGCCGTGTTCCCATTATTCAAATTATTTTATCCGGAAAGAAATCGCTTCACTATTATTCATATACTCTACCTAAGTACATAATATT
Organism: Seira ritae; assembly: GCA_027744415.1. Taxonomy (NCBI): domain Eukaryota; kingdom Metazoa; phylum Arthropoda; class Collembola; order Entomobryomorpha; family Entomobryidae; genus Seira; species Seira ritae. Next base: position 15,633 of record JAHZNI010001962.1, on the reverse strand, counting down.
ATGCTTCATAGAAATATTTTTAAGGAAAGCATGAAACTTCAACCAGGCAAAACGCTAATATTATGCTTCTCTCCCAAGAGACTGTTTTGTACGATACGATGACATAAAATTCAGTCGCTAATTCCATTATAGGTATGTACATATTTTTTTGGGGGGTTATGCTATATGGCATTATTATTCACCGAGTCAAATTTATTTATAAAAAAATGACAAGAAAACAAGCCAATAAATACCGACTGAGAGGATGTTTTGGATACGAGAACGGATACAGATTTATTTTGGATGAGGAAAGACATGGAATAATAAAAATGATACGTAGATTTAACATTTCAAATTCAAGAAACGAATTAAAATATTCGAATATAATCAGATAAAACAAATTATGTATTTATGAATGTATGTGTTAATTATTTATTGAGCAGTTTAATTAATTGATAATCGTTTTTATGGACTGTATAGTTTTTGTATTTTTCGTTTATTTAAAAGCTTCAAGAATTCACCAAATAATAGAGTCACAATCATTGAAGTATACACAAACACAAGAAAAATGAATGAGCTAAGCAGCTACTTTTCATCTAAGAACAATTTTTAATTAATATCCTAGCAAATTACATTACTATTTTAAACGTTCTTAATTCTTGCTTGTTTTCTTGTCCGCACCCAGATTATGACTAATCCTGTTCGTTCCTTTTTTCACGCAACGGACAAAGAAAAGCCCTCCTGCTTCTTGCTACTGCCTACATTCACTGCTTTCAACTCGCCTGCAAGATGCTGCACGCTGGCTTTGTCCATTACCATATATCACATGCAAAAACTCCTAATTTTATTTTAATCATTTCTCAAAGAATCGGTACAAGAGAAAAATTTCCCCTAGCCTAAATATTCTAAATCGCATGCTCTACAGCCTGAGCAAAAAACTAAAACAAAAAGCCCATCCGTAGTCCCTAAATTTTGGCTCCAAAGATAACCACATATGACCTATCAGATATCTATCTATATAATATGTACCTACTTGCTACTGTTATGGCAAGCTCAAAGCCGGCCTTGCTTAGAAGAAAGAAATAGAAAAAAAACGTTCGTTGATTTACCGCTTTAAACTAAGAAGCTAAATCTCGCCCTAACCTATATAAAAAATCCGCAAATCGTCATACAAAACAACATTTAACTAATTTGCTGAATTGAAGGTGGCGTTGTCATTCACAATTTCTTCATCGCGCTCCGTGTTGTTAAAATTTAATTATTTCGCAAAGTAGAAGGTGGCGTTGTCATTCGCCTCTTCATCGCGCTCCGTAGTGTCTTCCTCCTCTTCAACAGTATGTATGTCATGATTTCATGATGATTTGTGCTGACCGATTCTGGAAGGAAGAATACCATCCACTTAATCCAATCCAATCCAATCCAATCCACGTGAACAGATATTTTGAGCACACGTAGCAGTAATAGTAATAACTTAATAACAAATACAAAGGGATATTGGAAGATGGAAGGAGCTATCATTCGAAATATGGAGCATAAAAAGAATCTCTACATGAAATGAAATACTTCTACCTACCTTCCCTGTTTGTTTTTTGTTATTCAAGATATACAGTGATGAATCAGCAAGACGGGATGCTGCCTTTATCTTTTATTATATCCGTAAATAAAGACAAACAAGAAAGTTGTGTGTGAGAGAGAGAGAAGGAGAAGAATAAGTCAAGCCAAGCATGAAATATTTCCAGTCACATCATACATAAATATATCATAAAAAAGCGTAAGACAATCGAAAAGTAAACGTCTGTGTAAACCATTGACCATGCCATGGATACACATTACATCATGATGCGCACATTTCATCAATCTAAACAAGATTTGTTCTTGCGTCTCCCTTTCTCTTCTCTCCTCGAAGGCCTATAGGAATAAGGAAATGAATCAGAAGAAATTCCTCCGTGGAAAGCAAAAAAAAACACACACACACAGTGTAGATATTGTAGATGCATTAGATTAAGGGAGAAATGTTGTAGTGTAAAAGACATAAAGTCTAAAGGATGATGAAGGCGATCGATTCCACCTCGCCAACCATAACTCTTTTTATAGCCCATCCTATCTAGAGCAAATTTGCCAAAATGATCATCTCAGCGAACGTTTATTCCAGCTCATTCTAGCTTCTCCAGTCCCCCTTTTTTTCTCTCCTATTTCTCTCCGAGACAAGTAGAGATTTAGGCTAACTTTCAGTTGAGATCTTTACTTTTTTCGGACTGTTCTGTTTCTTCACCTCCTTCTTTTTTTATTCTTTTCCTATATTAGAGCTGCAGTACATACTCACTTTTTCATTCTTGGAACACGTTCTCGTTTGTTGATTTACTTATGTATGTCTATTTGATCTGTTGGCATGCTTGGATTTCGAGTGAAATCTCCAGACTCTCCACCAGAAGGAGGGAAAAAAACCTCTTCCTTCACATAATGTTTGGACAAGAATGAAAGAAACCAAAACCGAAAGCTGACTTCATTCATAATAGAGTCTCGCTAGAACTAACTCCTGCCACTCTACATTGTGCACTTCCAAAAATCTGGAGCCATTGCACTATACTAGAGTGTAACCAAAATACTACTTCATATTGGCGACAACTTTGACGTGTGTGTGGTGGAGTCTTAGCCAAGCCACGGCAACATGTGCCTTTTGCCATTTTCCCCAGAAAAAATCCATATATTCATACCAGTTGTTCTCAGTCGTTAATCGTCCTTCTTCTTTCACGCTGCAAAAATGCAATAGAGACCACAAGAATTCCTTCTTGGAAGAGAAAAGTCAGTGGTCGGTAATATAATGAATACGCTATTTATACTATGTGCAAAAGGAACATACTATACTATAACATGTGCATACTATATATTTCTTCCAGACAAGAAAGAATTAGCTTGTCACTAACCAAGAAAGTCAATCTGGTTGAGTGGCCGGCCGCGAGTGACTGACACAAGAACATAATCTATTAGGAAGGAATTGCTTTTTAAGTTTTAAAATCAATTATATTCTCTGCATTATTCAATATTAAACAAAAATATGTAATTTCTCGGGGTATTCACCTTGGAGCACAGCGGAAGGAACCTCAAATTTCGGTATTCCTATAACAATGCAAAACTGCAAGAGTGTGCTTCTATCAAATCTTTTGCTAAATCAAGATAAGAAAGGAGGAAAAGGAGTAAGAGCCTAAGCTCTCATTATGAAAATGTTCATTTATGATTTCTTTCTTTCTGCACGTTGGCTCAACTCAAGCTATTTGCTCGTTCTTTCTGCAAAGGGAGCAATAACAAGCATCTTAGGTAGCATCCCTGGTAATATTAATAAAAAGGATGGAGATAATACGATGATCGGAACTTTTGATTAGTGTTCTTTTTACTTTCACTGGTAATATGATCATGATCACATCATCCTCGCATCGCATCCTCATCAGTATCATGTCATCTTTGTAGACTGCTAGCTAGAGCTCTGCTCTTGAGGAATAACAAAGTTTAGGATTGTGACGTCTGCATTATTCATGCCTTGACTAATCCAGAAGGGGTCTCATTTGGTGATGGGTATGGATGGGTACGGGTATGGAAAGGGTCATCTTTCCTCGCTGAAAGAATGTACCGTTTTGATATATACCTATAATACGTACATATGTATGTATATCCATCCCTAAAATGTATTTAGGTTGGTTGGAGTTGAGTTGGATGTCATAGACTCATATCATATCTATTTTTGAACCTTGAGGCAGTAATGCACTTTTCCTTGAATGCTGAGTGTTGTAACAAGACATCATCTTGCCTTCGAGGAAATGTGCAATAATAATAATGTCAGATTTTTTCATCCATCTTTCAACGAAATACCAAGAAAAGGATTTCAACTGGTATGAAGTATGAAGATGTTATCAATTTTTTTCTCCTTTCATCCATCCACCACTTCATATCGAATTCAAGAGTCCAATTTGAGTCGTCGTCGTCATCCTCGCAGAGGTACCCACTTGTAAGTAAATCCGCAATAAATCATATCTCCACCAATTCAGATAAAAAAATATGTTGGGAAATTTCTTGATTTTTTTGAAGCACGCAATCCCTCCTTTTGCGCCCATAAATGCAAACAATGAGAGATGAGGATGAGATACATAATCAAGATGGAAAATTTCAAAACAATATGAAGCAAAAGCAGCATGTTTATTTTCAGTTGAATTGAATACATGAAACACTTTTAGCGTGAAAATCAAATTTTGTTTTGCTTGTAAGTTGACTTTTTTTCTTGCCATGTTACGAAAATACCCTGAGGTCTCAGGAAAAAAATTAAATATGTATATATGCATGTAAACACCAACGCTGATCTGATCTCAGAATTCCGTGAAAATTGGCATTAAAATCAGTGACCGAACAAACACGTTGAATACCGTAAGTAGATTTAGATTCCTTCATTGCTCAATAATATATTTTTCAGCCAAGGAAAAATAAAATTTTCATGTGCCTATGTATTCAAATGAAGTTTCTAAATTCAAAAAGCTAAAGAGGAAGTTGTGTGAAAAAGGACAATGTGATCATGATCATCATCCATCCGATCTGATCATCGTGCCATCATTTGCACTCCTTTCTTTAACTTGTCATTCTACTCATTCGTGATTTACTTAAGCGCAGCAACGTTTCAAATTCTAATTCATCGTGACCAGTTGTGCTTTTCTGATGATTGAAACATACATTCTCTTATTCTGACTGAGATTAGAGATCTTTTCCTTCAAAAATACAAATTTTTTGTATTCCTTCCCTCTGAAGAGATTTTTAAAATTCACGAATGTCAACAAAAATGTTTTTCTAGGGAAAATTCTAGCCGATTTCTAAGCGTGAATATAAACATCCGTTTCATCGTTTTCATCATTCAAATTGCCCACATCTGTCTGGCTCTGGCTATCTATCTGACGCTCTCCTTTTTTATGGAATGGATATTTTTTGTTGTAATTTTAACTCCGTAACCCTCCACAACACTTAAATTCTCACCCGAGAAAAGAACTCTTTTCTGGTCTCTGTTATGCTTACGAAGAGGTTGACTCTCGAGTCTCTCCTTCTATTATTGGAGTTGAAGTGAAGACGAACGAACGAACGAACAAAAAAACGAAATCATTTAAACGAGTTTTTTCTTCGTCTCCCGGTGCAATACTAACTTCACCGCTTTCCTTTCCATTGCATTTTATTGTATGGCTTTTGCGGTTTAAAGTTTCAGCAAAGGAGTTATATTTCAGTTGTAGTTGATCCCTTTAGAACAATAATGGCTGGTTGTGTGCTTATAATTAAACAAGATGAGAGTGCCCCCAAAAAAACTTGAGAGAAAAAGAGACTCGAGCAAACTTTCAGACGTAAAAGTGAATAAAGTGGGAAGCGAGAAAAAGAGCAATTATCTTGATGGACGCCAAACTGAAAACTTGTTCTAGTCACTCACAAGAAGAAGAGTCAGAGTCGGTAAAAAAAGAAACCACCGCAAGAACAAGAAGAAGAAGAAGCGGCCGCACTCATATGTTCCTCGCCCCAATATATTATTTAGTGGTATATTTTTTCTATGATAATATTATCCTATATATAAGCATATTTGTCATAGTTTAAAATTGTGAAAAACAGTGTGTTCCCCCGAAAAAAAATTTGAAATAAAGAAAACTTTTTTCTCTCTCCAAAAGTATTATACTCCACACTCCACAGTTTTTTTAAAGTCCCCTTTTGTATCTGAGTCTGAGGCTGAATAGCTTTAAACTCACCAATTCAACTTCTTTTTTCCTATGGATAAGCAAACACCAAGCAATCAGCTTATCTGCAAGGAGAGAATAGGAGAAAATTTTTTTTCTTTTTTTCCATGAGTACTACATCTTATGACAGGGCCAGGCCAAACAAGTTTGTAGTGATGGCGATGGTGATGATGATGCTATTCTGCATATATGAACCCAACCAATGCTATTGCTATTATGTATGCCCATATAAAGGGAAAAAAGTTACCGGTTATGGTGGAGCGATAACTTAACTTTTTTCCTTCCTTAAGGAATCCTTTAAAACACTAAAAAAGTTGTTTCACAAAGAATTTATTACTTCCTTTGTGGCTGGAAAGACGAATGAGCTCACTCCTTGGTGCGTATCTTTGGCTTTTGGATATGTCTTTCTATTTCTCTTACGAGCCTCATATCCTTTTTCTTCCTCTCGTATTTCTTCCATGGAACACTTGAGAAAATCCACATACGAAGACAGACGAACCAAACCAAACTGACTCTTCTCCTTTCCCTCTATATGCTCATATGACAATGAGTTGTTTTTTACATAATATTATTTTTTTTCTCTTCTGCGAGAGAGGGGCAATGCAGAAAGCATAACACACATTTCTCTCTCTCTATTCTATATAGACTGACGGAGATTTACTTCTTAAAGTTGAAGATTATATTTTTTCAGTTAGTTTTTTTTTTTCGAAAAAAAATATAGACAGAGGAAGAGGGTGAAGTATGCATCATAGATACATCCGCGTATACATATATTACACCTTGTCGGAAATAAAAATAAAAAAAGAAGAGAGAGAGAGAGAGAGAGAAAACTGGAGGATTTGGCATTTCATATGTCGGTCCCAAAGGAATCACTAGTATTTCCTTGGTTGCTCTCGAGTTCATCGAAAGCATTTTAATATTATCACCGAAAACGGAATGCGTTTTTTTCTTCAAGAGAGAAATGGGAAATACTTCATAATCCTCGCGTAGAAAAAAAGGATTTCTCCAGCTAACTAAAAACTTTGTATGGGAGCATGTCTTACATTTTCCACCTAATCATCCTCTCTCTCTATCCTCAAGAGTATGAGTTCATGAAAAGCAAACATGGATAAAAAAAATAAAGGCCACGTGAAATTTTTTTGCTAATTATAGGAAGTTTATTTTATATCATTTTTTATAGAAAAATCAAAATATTTAACGACATTCATTAGGCTAATCCAAATATGAACGTTTGAGCTAAGCTTCTAATAGAGCTAACCAGGAGGGTTATCGAACAGAACCAAATCATTAAATTTTTCTCTCGAACAAACACCTGACCTGACCAACTTTAAACAATACCATGCATGCCTTGTCCTGTTCTTCTTGAGACACGAAAGCGAGTTTATTGTTGAGTTGAGTTGGTTGCGATTACAACTTTTGTTGTTTACTTTATTTTATTCTCTTCCATGGTTGAACGACTGTGCAGTTGCAGTGCATATTTCCACTCTGTGAGTCTGAGATTATTATTATTATGTGAGCAGCACCACATTATCCCCATTACTACATTGTGCATGAGTCCACTTTTCTCCCAAGTTGGAGTTTGGAGTGATGATGATGATAGTAGCTATCAAAGCTTTTACGGCGGCGCCTTAAAACACCAGTAATATCTTCAATTAAGCGATAAAAATAATATCTGCCGCCACCTCACCACACCACTACAGCTCAGAAAATATGTATTCTTCTCGCCCACATACTTACATACATACAATACAATCAATCCATCCTCTTCCCATCTTTTTTCAAATGATACTTATACATCATCATATATTTAATATCATATCCATCCAATAATCCAAATAAAATAAAATTGCATTTTTCCTTTTAAAAATATCAATTTTTCCATACGAAGATGATGATGATGATGATATGAGGGTGTTCATAAATGATCAGTCAAACACTTCACTCAAAAAAATAGAAATGAAGAAGAGCTGGTGCTAGTGCTGCTGTTTTACTGATGCTCTTATTTTAACGTGAAATAAATAATATCACACGTTATTACTTTTTGCATGAGGCATGACTTCGACTTGTGTGCTTGTCAACTCACCACCATCAATAATATTATTACAATTTTTTTTTCTCTCCACACTCCACAGATTTATTTTTTCAAAAAATATATGAGAGAGCCCAACCCTCTCTCTCTTCTCTCCCTTTCATTCTTTTTCGTGTGCAATCACAATCGCAATGCAAGTCCCTCGTAGTTTTCACACATTTTTTATGAGTTGTGTAACTATGCCTATATTATTTCTACCTACACATTAAGATATGAAGGAGCTCACAAACATAAAATAATAGTATGTAGTATTATTTCATTTCACCTTTTTTCCCTTTCTTCCCATATTGCTGTTCATTAAACATCATTATCAGGAAAGCAAGTTTTTTTTTTCAAAAAAGGAAAATTTGTATAACTGTTTTCCCACGCTGAAAAGTGCTTTATATCATAATATCATAACATAATACTTTTAGCCATAGCCATATTATTCGAAAGAAAAAAATGAATGCCAGCAAAAGTGCTGGATGAATATGGATGCGTGCATTAGGAATATATATCGTGTTTTCTAGTTGTTATCCTATTACTATTACTTTCCATACTTTTCTCTTTAAGTCGCTATAATATTATATCTCCACTTGTACGACGAAGTGTGCATTGTATTGTAGGTATGTATTCCGTGCCTTTTTTTACTGCAGCCGTTTCCCATATTTTTGAATTTTATTTTTATTTACTCCCTCATCACTTTTATAGTAAGTACTACTGGATGAACTTTTGCTGCTGCTGCTGCTGCTGCTACTTTGTTTCATTAAAATATCTCACTCGACTCGACTCCCGCTTGCTCCGCTCCCTATTGTTCTTTTAAAGGGCAAAAACGAAAGCAAAATACAGTGAGTGTCAGTGATAAAAGCAGTAGACCAGGAATAATAACTATGATTATTGTTTCTTACCACACTTATTATCATGAGACGACAACGCAACGATGTTCCATAGCCCTAAACCATGGACTGGGACTAGGGACCATGTACCTATGTGCACATGCTATAGCTGATGAAGAAAGCTATTGGGCATGTACATACCTACATTAGAGCACATTAATGCAATTGTTCCTTAGATAAAAAAGTCACACTAAATGGCAATTGTCTCCCTCCTTCCGAACTTCTAGGAAAAAATTTTTTTCTGTCATCTTTCTCCCAACTTCTCGACATTTTACTCATTGTTCCAGAACTAGTATTTTACTCTAGTTTGTAAACAATGAGAGCCAGTAGTAAAGCAATCTCCTTGTGAGCTTTGCTTTGTGTTTGGAAAAAGTTGAGAGATGAGAAAGGAGACTTGCAAACTTATCTAGAGAAATTCCTCCACAGAGGAAGTTCTTACTTGATTCGCGTGGTTCATTTAGAAATTTCTGAAAAGAAGAAGTACCAAAAGTCATGGCGGAGGAAAACTACATTTTCAGGTACATTATAGTATGTAGCATACCTACCCAATTTGCATTTTTTCTCGTGTAAAAAAATGATGGGATCGACAATTATTATTACAAAAGCGTAATTTGTCAGATTGGATCAAAAGCCGACATTTTCTTCCTGGTCCATATATAAAATATGCATTCATAGCGAAAATATGTGATATTTAAGACATGAATGTCAGTCAGTTTATTATTACTATTACCATCGTCCTGCTTTTGTTCTTTTTTGTGCACGTTCTTCCTCAGTTCATGTATATTATAGGTAGGTAATATTAAAATGTGCACTTGACTTGTTCTACCTAGCTCTAATGAGCTTTAGGAGAAAAAAATTATAATTAGTTTCAATCTTTATTATAATTTCCTTTACATTTCATTACTGCCAGAATTACCGCAGCAGCATAGCATCAAAGCAATCTTCTGAAGGGACTTTGGAATGTTGGATTGTAATACACCTATAAAGCCTACCTACTACCTACCTATGCATGCACTATGCAATGTGCTGCGCCCAAATAAAAGCGAGCAAAACAAAAGTGAACCTATTACCGATATTACTTATCTTCATTATCATCATTCCTCTCTCTCTCTCTCTTCCCCTCCTCTTGAGAAAGACAAGCGATGAGAGTATTAGGGCTTCTTAACAGTTGAGTAGCGTCACTAGCTGTGAGATGATAGGGAAAAAAATTGAGAAGGTACATTCCTCGCAAAATATATATAATAAATAAATAAATGCACGATGCATGAAGTGGAACCCGTCGCGGAGCACAAAGGAATAACACTTTAAATTGCATTCATTTCGTTGGTATTTTTCACGGCATGAGACAAGACAAGAAGAAGGATGACGATGACGACGGTATTGCAAAAGATATCCTATTCCTTGAGAAATTATGCGAGAAGTGATGAGTCTGACTGAGTGACTGACTACTAGCACCACCACCACCACTACTATAATACTGCTCCTTCCTATCACTTTAAAAAGCGTGGAAAAAAATGAAAAGAGGAACAAAACTGCCTTTTTTATATCTAAATTACTTTTTATTGTTGTTCAGTTACAGAGTCTTTTAAAGACGAGGAAAAGAGAGGAGCGCGCTAATGTTCTACGAACGAATACCAGAGTATTTTTTTTAAAACCGCCCGTTTCCTATTACTTCTTCTACTGAGTGAGTTGAGTTACGAAAAGCCCCTTTTATGAATGCTTATTATGCTTAGCAGGGAAACAACACATTTTTTCACTCATATTATATTACCATCTTTTTATCTTTCTCCCTCTTCCTTCCTCATTTTTGTCGCTGGTATAGTCCTTCACTACGGAATAAAAGATGCCACAAACTGTGTGAGTCATAGGACGCAAACAGCTTCATCGCGCATATGATAGCTAATCAACAGGGGTTAGAAAAAGAAGTGTAGCTTTGCTTTCGAGAGAGAAACACATTTTCTCAATCTCAACCGCAATCAGACTTACAATTGAGATGAGATGGGGATTTGACGGGAGCAAGAAGAAAAGAAAATGAATATATCAAGAAAATACGAATTTTAGTTCACAATCCTATGGCCAGACAGGGGGAAATAGATAGACAATGGAAAAAAATGTCTTTAGAATTGGAGAAATATCCTGCACAGCTTCACAATTGGATTTTTTTTGCGAAATAATCTTTGAGAGAGCAGTGCCTCTGCAATAATTTCAATTTCGGAGCATTCGGTTCATTTCAACTACAATTTTACTTCAATTTGTAATACTCAAGTTAAAATATGCTGTTTGGCAGAGAGAGCACTGTTGCGTCAATAAAATCAAAACAAATGAAAATCTCAAGAAGCGATTTGCTAAATTCTGATGTGATGAATAAAAATTGCCTTTGTATTTGTTCAAATGCACATTCCATTCCATTCTGTACTCTGTACGAAGCATAAAGAAATCTCTGCAAAACCGAACGTGATTGAATAATTCTTTGCATTTCGCAAAGGATTAAATAAAAAAACTGACGTAAAGAAAAGGAACTTAGCAACAAATGTTACTCTTACTATTACATTTTCACAATGAAAGGAAGAAGGTGAAGCAAAGTGTTTACGGTGTCTTTTTGTTCATTTGTTGAGCCCATTTGGGACTAATTGCAAGCATTTAGCGAAATCTTTTTTTTTGTACTCCTTCTAATTCTTCACATTCCATTAGAAAGTATTCACGGGATACGTAACGCTCATTTATAATTATTGTTCGTGATTTTTTGGAATGAAGCGTTTATTTATTCGGGATTTTCACCACCACTTCACATTGATGATGATGATAATGCTGCTGCCATGAGTGCCATGTATAAGCTGTTCAACTTATTATGATTATTTTAAATTGACTATTCAAACGAGAAAGGGAGAGAGAGAGATGCAATCGTAACAACAATTTTCAATCACAACCCCCCGAGGAGATGCAAGTATTTTGACTTGAAAAAAATATCAAAAACATGTCTAAATAAAAATTTAAAATGCAAGAAGATTATTCAGCGATTTCTTCTTTTGCCAAACGTAAATCTTTATCAGAGAGGCCTACGTACCTACGTATACACATCCATCTACATAACATAACTTACTTACTCGCAACTTTTTTTGTATGAATTGCAATGATTTCAATCCGCGGTTTTCATATCCCGTTTTTATGCAAATAGCAAAAAATCTATATAATTAAGAATATTTCAGAGAGTCTCATGCTACGCTAAGGAATAAAATATTGATTATAGAACCGGATCTACTTACATGAATATTAGCGGAAGCTTTGATGAAATTTTAAAGGCTCTTATAGAGCTCGCTCCTCAAGTGGTTTTTGATGGACATGCCAATAACTTTTCTTCTTGCCGGTGCATTTTTAATTAAATTTAGTAAAAAGAGCCCATCAGAAATCATAATAATAATCTATTAAATATTTCATGGATATGAAATGTCACAAAAGAAGAAAGGAAGAAAGAAGAGTTTGGAATTTTTATGGTTTTTAATTGCCATCCAATAATCCTTTTGTCTGGTTCCACGCATAAACAACAACACACTCTGGATACAGGATATGTACCACGCAATCCGTGAGCTGAGCTGAGCGAGTTCATCAAAATAAAAACTTTTCAACATTCAAGAGCCGAACATATTTAATATGAAAAATTCCTCTGCTACAGTAGTGGTAGCATAATATAATATTATTGCAGCACCAAGCACCATGGTCATCTCCTAGAGCCATGTCAGTTAAATCAATTCTTCCTTTTCTTGTCTAATGGTGCATGACTAAATGAAGACAAAAGATGACTAATCAACCTTCTTACTCTACCTATCTACCTAACTATGTACTTATATATATGTATTTATTATTCGCCATCTCATATCCTAATGGAAAAAAATGAGAAGCAAACTAGAGTGGTGGTTTGTTTGCAGGAGGGTAGTTGTATGTAGTTGTAGGTGATTGTGATTGTGTTGGAGGTGAGTGAATGAGGATGCATGCATAATAATTAGTTTGTAAACAATGGCAAAATTCGTCTTCTTCATCAACGGCCATTGATCACCGTCATTTTCATTCCATATCTGTCTTAGAATCATTTTATTTTTATGGGAAAAAATGGTCAAAAGACACAGAGAGAAAATTATTTGCCATAGATGAATATTTAATAGTACACATACATACGGCCGCGGTACATACATATATGTAATATGGTGAAAAGAAATGCATAAAGTGTGTAATTATGCACAACATGAGATGAGATGAGCTCCCCTAACGTAGTAATTCATGCAAAAGCAATCATCCATTTCCTAAATGATACAAGCATATATGATTTATCTCAGGAAAAAAAATTAGTTTGTAGATCAAAATTCTCATTTATGGAATTTCACGATCCTCCAAAGAAAATATATTCTTTCCATATTCTATATTGTAGTGCGGCGGCGCGGTGCGCCCCCATTAATAATATTTTTTACTTGGTCAAAACAAAACTCAAATAACTGAAAAAAACAATCCCTGATTTCCTCTGCACAAAAAATGTAGCTTTTTCCCTGTGACAAATTAAACTTTTGAAAATTTTAATTATTCATAATAGCTATAGCTAATGCTAGCGAAAATTGCAAGAGTCATTAACGCTCTTACCTTCATTCATACCCACTTTTTCATTACGAGTTTTTTGGGGGAAGAAGAAGAGGCTCATGCAAAATTATCACAAAAATCAGTCCTCCCATATTTTTTAACAATACTACAGATATACATATTTATCTAGTATGATGTGATGTGATGCCTACTCTACTGTCCACATCACATCATCATGATTCATGATTTCTATGGGTGCATAAAAATGGTATTCACAATTCACACACACACACTCACAGATACAAACCCTTTTTTATATGAATAATCGAGAAAATAAATTATTTGCATGAATAAAACTATTAAAGCCATATAACAGATTTAGGAAATCTCATGAAAAATCTTCATGATATTATCCACTATTCTCTTGCAGAGAACTAGAAAGAGAGAGAGTTGCATGACCAGCTCGGAAAAATATAAATATGCGAATAAAGTTCTTTTTTCTTTAAAGGTATCACGCTTTTCTCTTTCATCTTCGTTTGATTACACACACACACACATACTTAAAGTTTCTTTCTTGTGATTTCTTACGCGTCTTCGTGCACAATATGATCAAATAACATAAATGTGGAAAAAAGCTTTTTCCACATTTGCTTAAATAAGTAGGAAAATGCACGCGCAAATAAATGGAATGCGACGGCGTCATGATCATGATTCCTTTTGAAATACACTTACTCGCTTTAAAAATTTATTACATATTCATTAGCTGAGAAAAAAATACTTCGGTTGGTCTTGGTCTACAAAACTCTGGTAGGCATTTCTCCTTTGGTAGACAAAGCAAAAATAAAAATGCACAATTTGTAGGTGCTCGCTGCTTAGTTATTGGTACATCGGTGAATGATTAGGGCGAAGATGAAAGAATACGGATTAGGAACTGAGTAAGTCAATAAGAAGGTCACTAGTCTCACTCACTACTTTAAATTCCATTAGACTGTAAGCAAAGTGTGTAAGTATGATTCTGCAGCTGCACCCCTCCAAACTCCAAACAACCCCTCACTCACTTTGTCTTCACTTTACATGTTCAGCTGCTAATACGGTAAACACAAATTGGTGAAAAAAATGCTTAGCTTAAGTGACTTTATTGATGAGCTGGCGTGATTAATGACTTATGTCACTGCCTGCCTGCAGTAGTATCAATAATGGATCGATTGTAATGAAATCATTTGCCATTTTACAAACAAGGCGCTATATTCCTATAAAAACTCTAATCAATTAAGAAGAAAAGACTTTCGAATCGTATCGTATCGTAATCGGCAATCAGGCCAAACATTACTACACCATTAACCCTGATTCTTAATTTTTCTGCATATTTATTACGGCCTATAGCTTAAAATGCCATGCGTCAGAGCCAGAGCAGAAGAAGTGTTTCTTTGAAGTAGAGTGAATGACATCACATCACTGAAGATAAATATGTGGCATTTTTTTCAATTCTTCAGTTGACTTGAGTTGTTGTTTGTCTCTGACTCTTTAGTTTGAGTCAAGATTTTTATTGGTGTGTCCACAGTCCACATCCACAATCCTCACGAGCAAAGTTCATGTGAAAAAATGAGGGCTGTGATCGACGTTTCGAACACTTTTGAATTTCTTCACACCATTCTGTCACATTAGCCTTGACTATATACATTACACATTTAGCTATTGTCATCTCGAAAGATGGATATTTTAATACACAATGAAATTCTTCCACAAGACGCATCATCATCATTCATTCCATTTCTACTCTCCTTCTCCTTCACTGAAAAAATATATGTGTTGTGCAGTGCACTAGCATCTATCTCTATAGGTGGGTGACTGTTCAAACTAACGTTCATCTCGACAAAAAGTCTGAGGAAGAAAAAAAAGTGAGCGAGCTCCTCGAAAAATACGTTTTTTGTGTACATGGTCAGCAACGTCAACAATAACAACAATGACAGAGGAATAGGAATAAGAGGAAAGAGAGAAAAAATCTTGAGCTTTGCTTTTGCTTGAGCATTTCAATGTTCAATACAATATGACAGTCTTTTTTTCCTCTCATGATCTATGTGACATGCTAGCCTTCTTCTATTTCGTCTATGGTGAGCAGCAAGGCTAAAAGAGAGATTGCATTTATTTTGCCTCTATTATCTATTGCCTAGCCTAGCCCATAGCCCATGAGTGAAACCACACCAGAGACTCCCTGATTCTTTTGTCGTGTCTACCGCTAAACATTCTTCCTTCAATAATTCTTGTTCGCAAGTGCTTCGTCTTTTCCTCTCATTCTTATCTTCAGAACTGTAAATGCGTTTTTTAAAAGAAGAAGAGGAATACCTATGTACAAGTAAGTTTTTTTTGAGAGAGGAGCAAA
>JAHZNI010001961.1:0-11954 GCA_027744415.1 Seira ritae | reverse complement strand
ATCAATCATTACATTGGAATCTTAATTAGAGCAGATGCGTAATGATGTGCTGGAAGAAGGGTGACGTTTCATAAACGTTGGAGCATAGCGAAGGCATGCGTCAACGTTACAGTACTCAACGAAATTCATAAAGCTGCCCGGCTGTCATACATGCATCACGATTATTGTAATTTTTTGCAGCAAATAGTGCAGGCCACAGTCTGGTCAAAAGATACGGCAATTGACCCTATAATCCCATAAAGGGATTGAGCTAGAATTACAAATCCGATTGCGTTTCCAGTTCCAATCAGATTGTGACTGACTGTCACATAATATATTATATTGAAAAATTATTTGGGTCTTGGGTACATGGACTTTTTCTAAAACAGATTCAGGTTCATAGGGTATAAGTATAAATATGTGATTGACGTGTTCCAAATCGGTGGACAAGAGATGAAGACGGAGGAAATTATTCGTCACAATGCTCCAAAACTTCTAGTTTTGACGATTGCCAACCTTTTACTATAAAAATACATGGTAATAAATCATGGGAAATTTTGCTCAAGGATATCGACGAAAATATACTTCATTATCTACTGCTTGAAGGTTAATTACTGTGTCTATTGTCCACTGTGATTGGGGAGAATGTCTCACATTTGTCATCTTGAGACTTTCTTTTCTTCACGGAAGAAAAAAAGGCGCAAGTGGCAATTTTTACCATGATGACCTCACTCACACTCACGCATCAAGCTTCCTTTGCCCGGACTTGGAGAAAAGGAAAAAAATGAATAATGAGACAAATAACGTGCTTACACGTACGTGAAATTTTTGTGTAGCTTCTTCCAGGTTGCAACGACAGTTGTGCATGTCGTGTATCTTACACGCTCACTCCTCCAAAGAAGTGAGTGACAGGTGAAAAGGAAGAAAGTAAAGTATAAAAGACTACGCCACACTCTACTGTGTCATGTCACAATGTATGTACTTGCAGGAGTTCTTGTAGCGAATCAAGGAGGATCTGCTAATGCATAGAAAAAACATTCCACAAAAGAATCTATTCACGTCAAAGTTTAGCATTGTGAAAGAGCAAGAGTGAGTGACTGAGAAACTCTTGTCAAGACTCTCCATTGTCAAAAGTTTTGCTTGATTGATACTTTGAGTTAATAAATTGAACGATTTGATACTTCGCGTTCTATGCATATTAATGACCCATTTAATTCTTCTAAAAGGCTTGTGTGTGAATGTGAATTCATGTCTCCGGAAAACCCCGTCACTTTTATGAAATACATGCCAAAACACTACTTAAGGCAAGGTGTGACCAGGCGTGGTACACTTGTGTCGTGTCGTAATGTGTAAGAAAGGGAAATGTCATTTGTTTTAATCACGGTCGCCCGCTGCTATTAATAGTTGGCGAACACGTTGCGCTACTCAACCTCATAATGACCTATTGCTCTTCACTTTTTTTTTCAATTAGCCAAATCTTTGCTTTCTGAATCACGATGAATGGCAATCGTTGTAGGTTTTCGAGAATAGAAAGTAATTTCTGAGGACTTGGTACATTAAACATTAGAGCCGATAAAATCAAGGATGATTGATATGGCGCGAGAACACGTATTTCTTTGCTTTAGCTTCATTTCATCACCATGTACATAAATCGAAATGACACAGCAGCTGGGCTGCCTTATTGAAATTGGACTAGATTTTCCGCAATCATATCACAAAAATTGTTTGTTATGCATGTAATTCCAATGCAGACCCTCGTCTGCACTACTCTACTCTGCACACGTTTCTTGCACCAGAAGGATAGTAAGTATTACATTGTTGCACAATCGGTTCCTCCATTTTTAATGGTTATTGCAATCATGCAGTCTAATCAAATGGAGGAATTTTCCTCCGGAATTCCGTTCTGCGATAAGAGCAAAGTGTGTACTACAAGAATTATATATTCCTCCGATGAAATATATAATGACCAATAAATATGATTATCGTCCATGCCTAAATCAATGACATAAAAAGCTATATTCGTCCTCTTCCCCCGGTTATATTGGTCAGCGATTTTACATCATTCAATTATTGCAATGCCCTCGGCATTTTACTTACCAATATCCCTTCGAGAGACCAGGCTTTGCTTGTCAGCATATTTTATGATAATGTCTTCCTTATATTTTAGGGTGATTAAGAGCACCCGGCCCATATAGAAAAATAGAGCCATTCCCTAAAAAAAGGGCCTGTGAAAAGAAACTGCTGTTTACAGAGGCCAAGCTACTTACGATTCCATGGCTGAATGACCATTCAAAAAAGCGAAATGGCTAGAAAGCCTTTGAAACAGCCATTCCTTGCGTCTGTCTCGAAAAGTATGAAGAATGAACAGGGAAAGAAAGGTGACTAAATTTATTTTTCGGGGCCCTGACTTTTGCCATTTTGGGATCAAGTCGCGGCATTAAAAGATGACTATCTTTACGAGTTACGAAAAAATACACGAGTCTGTGCTTTTTTCTCGGTTAAGTTCATGAAAGGAGTTTTCGTTCATCTCGTTCCCAAAATAAAAAGAATGTCACTCGCAGAAAATAGGAAGCCGTAGTATAGTAGCAGCAGTGTTATCTTTCATTAATGGTCTAATCGTTGCTCCAATTTACTTAGGCTTTCTTTCTCCAAGGACCTCAATCCAAACCAGACTACCTGTACATGTCCAGAAGTTGTATACATAGACCCAGAAAGTACTTTGGGTACCTACGTTTACCTTTCCGTTCGATTTCGCGAACTCATCTAGCAGTAATAGCAATCTGTCATGCACTAACGATCCTTAAAATGCCAACAGTATACTTACATTTGGGTACCTATAGTCGTTTCTCGTGTAAGTATATTAAGTATCATAAAAGACCACTCTATCATAGAGCCAGCTTAAATCAGTAGTTGGTGCGTGCAGGACTTGGACTAAATTCTCATCATCATCATCCTTACCTGTCATGAGCATCCTGTTGTAAGTCTGCAAAAATAGTGAAAGCTTCAATTTGATAAAATGTCCAGAAATGGAGCAAATGGATGCTTTTATGGTTTCAAAAATCACTTCATCTCTTTATTTTTCCCTTCATTCATGCATGACACCTGGAAATGCATCATTAAAAATGGCTTTAGTTTCAGTTCGTTTTTATTTACTATTTTAGTTTCTCATGTGAAACGTGAGAGAAGGTGAAAAAAGTAAACACCGAGTTAATGGAGCTGAGTTTCATTTGATCATCTCTCCAAATGGATTTATAACCATGAAAATAAATAAAAGCCGATTTATATTGTGACTACGCACGAAAATATTTTGACGCACGAGCACTCTCATTTAGTGCAAGGCAGGTAGGCAGGGATCCACAAAGTCATTTTGGGCGGAGTCATTTTTTATGAAAAGGTCACTCAATGACCCACATATATCCCATGCTTCCTCCTGGATATTATTTTTACTACGATTTCAACCGTGATATTTTGTAGAGCAAGCAACGCTCGTAGTTCATCATTCAACAGAGGAAAAAGTCTTGCCGGGAAGCTAAGAAGCGATCTCTGTATCTGTTTTCTAGAAAGTCTAGATTCATGACATGTTTTTTCTTCCTTCCATAGTTTTCCAACTAAATACCCATCTCATCTTTCCTTCAACTTCATTAGCATTTCATGCTGTAGTAAAACTGGCCACACAATCTTAGCTCGGCTAGTGAAAGAAACGAGGTCGTAATAATTCTAAAAAGGTAAGTAGAGATGGAGATGTATGAAGAATAGGCACTTTGGCGGAATATAGGTAGCATCTTTCCTTGGAAACTTTCTACCTTGATTAGTTTTCCAGGTTTTTGGGGGCATAGGAAAAAACGCTCATTTTTGTGTTATCACATCACACGATAATATCATCGCATCGCATTTCATGACAAGGATGACGACCGCAGCGGCCAAAGTAACACCCATTCTTTCAATCTTTTCTAGCGTGCAGGGCGAAACAGAACCTTTATTTTTTCAGGTGTGGCTCATCATTTTTCGTAGTATTGTGTGATTTCAAGCTTTCACCACAACTCGCTCTCACTCAGCATATCATTTTCTCCTTTCTATCATATACATATATGATATCCATTGTAGTTGCCGGTGGTGGTAGTTTCTGGCTAGCAGTGGCGTTATATTATGTTCCTTGTCCATAGTCCATAATACAATATTCAACAATATTTTTTCTTAAGGTCTTTTTCTAGGTTGGTTATTCTCCATATTACTAGTTTTTTTCACTAACACTTTCTTCTCAAAGTGAAAAGCTGAAACAATGCAATGGTAAGGCTCGAGGAAAGACGTTACCTTTTGATATCATTACGTGATACTTCGTCAAGTATGCATGAGTATCAGCTTTATGATTAGGCGCCTTCCATCACATCACAACCATTCTTCCAGCACTCGTGTTTCTCTTTCAATTTTTTTTAGATTTCTTTTTTCCGTAACAGACTGCGATGACTCATGTTTCTTCGCCGTTTCATGAGTGTCCGCATGAATGAGAGAGCTGTTGGATGTATATATTTCTATATGAAAGGATTTTCCCACTTATACTGGTTTTTAGTTTTTGCAAAGGCTAATCTAACCGGTTGCTGCTGGTCAGCCATGCCGTAGTCCACATTTTTTTAAAGAAAAGCAAAAAAAAAACATTTCACACTATTACCAGCGGCGGAACTAGGAGAAACGCCACTACTACTACTACTACTACTACTACTACTACGACTAGCACTGTGCAATCTTGTACATCATCATGATGATCATGATCATTATTCGTGCTCGTAACTACTTACGGCTTACATTTTTTTCTCAACTTGAAAGTTAGTTTGGTTTTCTTTTTTCATGAGGTGTTTCGCCAGTTGTTTTTATAGCTTAAAAGTGGTGATGTGATGGTAAACATGGTTTGAGAGGAGAAACAACACCGTCGTCGTCCTCGCTGCTTGCTCCTGTTTCAGATAAAAGGAGAAATCATGTATGTATAGCATTTTTCACTCAAAGTTCTATCACGGGGAGGAGACGAGACGACGACTACCAGTTCATGCATACTATGGAAGAAGCTGAGAACTTGAAGGGAAAACTTTCTTTTTTTGGCCAAGGCAGTTCCTTCCTCTAGGCACTTCAGTGATGAGTTTAGACTTCCTCTTAGAAGGAGGATATCAATGGAAAAAAAGTAATAGAGAAAGGTTTCTCAGCAGGGTTTTTATTTTTTATGAGTGATGTTTTCGGTGGTGGTGCAGTGCTGCTGCATACCTAGCAGTAGTATCGAAAGTCTGAAATGTGCTTGGTAGCTGTAGAATTCTGTGTCGGGAAAAAAGTGAAAAATATTTTTCCCAACCCAAGTAATAGTATTAGTATTAGTACAACGATGTGTGTAACTGTGTAGATATCCGTTCATGCACCACTTAAAGTTTTTTTTCCTAGATGGACTTTCACTGTCCATTTGAAGGAAAGAGAGAGGAGTAAACTAGTTCTTAAGCAATTCATTTATTGTGGGATGTAGAATGTCGGAGAGTTAGTAGGTTAGGCGAGAAAATAAGGCTGGAGAAAGGTCTTACATATCTATGGAGCATCTTAACATGCTCTAACAATATTTTCTGTGTTTCTCATCATTTCCTTGCTCGACACCAGCTGCGGCATCAACAACAGTCGTCCTCGGAGTGTGTCTGCCTGCAGGCAGTTCCGTCTGCCTGACAGTATAAAAATAACTTATTTGTTATAAATTATAACGGCAAGGTATTTTTAGCTGAGGAAAAAAATATTAGAGCTACCTTTCTTCTTATTTATAATCGTCATCGATTCGACTCTACTACTACTACTGGAGGCTGTGTAGGTGGCTTACTTTCGCTACTTCGTTAATAAACTATTAATTTCTCTCTCTTTTGATCCTTGAAAGTTGTTCGACTTGCTTCTGAATGCATTGCTTTACATTATCATCTACTTCCATCGCATTGTGTGCTGCTGGATGATCTTCGTTTGTAGTGGCAGACAAGGAGTGTGATCGAAAATTTTAATTTACTGTGAGTGTGTGCGCATATTTTTGAGCCTCTTTTCTGTCAAAGAATGTGAAGTAGCATGGAGGAGAATGGTGAATGGGGAAAGAAAACCGTGTTATTTAAGACTTATCTTTTCTCTCTGTGCTTCTTTTCTCTTGTGAATTGCCCTCTGGCTGTCTAACAAATATCTTAAAAAGTTCGTTATGTACCCTGCACAATAAGCAAGAGTGACACAAAAGAGTCCTCTGTTTTACCTCTGAGACATTTTGTGAAGCATTAAAATGCTATCATTACTCTATTACTTTTTCGGGAAGAAAGCAAGCACCCAGTTTGCATAATACAGCGTACCACATATACAAAAAGATATTCTTTGGGGACATATCCTCTACGAAAACATATTATGTAGATTTTTAAACCACATACGCAATTTTCACCACATAAATCTCACGCTTTTACTGGGTAAAAACGTGAGGTTTGAAAAAACTCTGTTTTTTGGGTACTTTACTTACAGTGACTAGCAAAAGTACATTTTGCTAGATTAACACTTTTCACTTGAGAGAATTCTATCAGGAACAAAATAAAAGTAGAGGAAAACAAGCAGAGTAAGAGAGTAACATGAATTGCCTGAAAGTGTAGTGGAATGTCGTATTGAGTCAATCTGAGTAAACAAGACTTTATAATGCCTTATTACGAGAGGACGACATTTTTTTTGTTTCTTTTCTCCCCTGCTCGTACACGACTGCTGCAGAGTGGATTTGGATTCTTTTGCTAGGTGTGCAAATAGTAACTCAGCTTATCCCATTCTCTCACTCACTCAGTGGGGAAATATGTTGGGGTATTGGTCCTGTGAAAGGGGTAGTAGAGTGGAAACTCTACATTCTGCTTACATGTTACATGTGAACAAGTCGTTGTTGTTCTTTGTTGTAGTTATGTGCTTGTAAAGAGCATGCGGTATTATAATCAGGTTAAAGGTTTGTTCTTTTCTCCTCGCGCGTTTGCTCTTTCACTGTGTGTCTCGAAGTTTTTTCTCTTCTTTTGTCTCCACTCTTGGGTGATGAACAAAGTCCACAGCGTAATGTTGCTGGTTGCTCGCTCTTGTTGAGTTTGTTGAGGCTTTAGGTGCATTAAATTTTATATTAAATTTTCCACTAAATGTATCATTATTATTGCTTTCACCTCCTTCTAAATGCGCATACGACGACAACAACAAGAAGAGAAAAAAAATTGAATGAAGTGTTTTCCAACAGGAAAAAACTAAGTTGCTGGAAGATGGTACATACATATTTTTTTCCCAGCAGTGAAAAGCAACTCAAGCTACTCGAGTATTACAACGATTGCATTGGGAGCATTTAAAAGCGAAAAAGAATGTGTTCTTTTTTCTTTTCGTCTACTTGATTGTATTGTTCTCTGGAGATTCTCGAATTCGAAAACAAAGTATTTCACGTGGATGAAAAGGGAGAGAGGAAGTAAATGTTCAATATTAGCATATAGTCAGTCACCAAATGCAAATAAACTTTTTTTTAGATATTTTTTTTATACATTCTGTGCATGCACTAAACTCGTTTGATATTCCTTTTGTATATGCATAATGCAATGGATAAAATATTTCGCTTACATGACGTCCACCACGAGTCTTCTTTTTTACCTGCTTCCTCCCATGTAGGGTTTCTCTGTTCAGTTCAAATACTCTTTTTGTTGTAGAATGGCAGTAGTGCACATTCATATTAAATAGGCATATTTTTTCATAAGCCAGTTTTCTGCACCAGTATTTACCACTTTTAGTCTAAGTACTACAGCTTGTCTTTTATTGCTGCTTCTTTACTCAGCGCGACTGGTTCTGTTACTAATATCCTGTCACAAAATTTTTTAGCGAGGGGTTTTTTCGAAGCGCAACCGGAGCCAGTCACATTTTGTTGACCTCCCTGCGTGCTCTCTCTTTCTCTCTCTGAAGAAATTTTTATTTTGTCTTTCCCATCTACTCTTTTTCATAGTGAATTGACTCGAAGAAAAATATGTCGCGGGTCGGAGGCTACAAGATTTACACGTAAAGGTTGCAATAGGATATTATTACGTTGTAGGGAGAAAAGGTGATGCGTTACAAAAACACTTTGTGGGGCAAGCTTAGGTGAAAGTTGCAAGCTCCTTTCGAGGAGAGTATGGAAACATACGCATGCAAATAAATTTTCCAATTCGTGTGTCAAATAAAATGAGGAATTGGGTTAGAGAATAGGTAGCTACCGCTTTATTTCTGTGCTTCGCTATGCTCCTGCTGGCTGGAACTGAATTGAAAACATGAAACGACATATGCATACATTCATGTGTCCCGATAACGTGGCAGTCTCATTCTCATTCAAGGGAAATTATCTGAAAGTCACCCTGTCACCGTCATCATCATATTGAAAGTGTAGTGATCGTTTTTCCGTGAAACAAAATAAACGCAATTCAATCAACACTGACTGGAGAGAATATTACGGCGACAATATTATATTGTATTGTGTTAATCCGTCCCCATTTTCCACCGTTTCTCGACGCTATAATAAAAAAATAAAACCGAAGAAAAAATGGCTCTGCGAAAGATTTTTATAAGGTTAATAATCATAATTTCACCTCTTTTGTTAGGGAAAACTGTGTTTTCCACGAGATTGCGATAACTCCTGTCGTCTCGCTGGCTTGTCCCACTTTCACTTGACTCCTGCAACCAGCAGGGCTGAACGTAATGGCATGGGAAAACGGAATATGATGCAAGATAATAGTTATAGATTACTTTCTAGAGACTTTTCCACAATCACCTTAAGAACGATGTAAGTTANTGAATAATACATCAGGCTCTACCCTACATCCTACTATCAATTAAATTGTCATGCGTCCCACTTCCATTTCACGGTGGGCTTGACATCATAGTGATAAGGTGGAACACTTTGCTAATCAGTGGCAACTTCTAATCTCACAAACTTTATTTCAACTAAAAAAGTGAATTCTCTGACGCTATTGGCATTTCCAATCAAATGCTATGTCATTCCAGTCATTTCATTTGGGGATGGCTGCATGTAGTCGAGTGTGTGTTTGGTGACAGTGTTCAGGAAATGGCAAGCTGGCAACGCATGCTTATCTAAATACCACCATTTCCCCCAAATACTGGAGAAGCGTTTTGACGTACAAATAAATACAGAGGAACTATCGCACGTCCTTACATTCCTGTAAAAAAGTTTTTATCATTTCTGTACAAATCGTGCAATTTATGAGTTCAAAGCTCGTCAAGTTCATAAAATAGGATTTCGAGATTTAAAGGATTTTTCAATGCGTTCAAACGTGACAGCAGCGTCTATTATTCGTGTTTTTTTGTAAATAAATACAACTTTCATTCCTTTTTTTTCTACGTAGTGAATAATACATCAGGCTCTACCCTACATCCTACTATCAATTAAATTGTCATGCGTCCCACTTCCATTTCACGGTGGGCTTGACATCATAGTGATATGCTGAAATCCAGGGCAAATTAAACACCTACGTACTTACCTAAACGAGTTTCTTCACGGTTCCTTGTGTATGCACATCAAGCTCATCATCCTGTTTTTTTCTCCTAACGAGACTAGAAAATTGAGGAAATTGAATAAATTTATCATCAGAATTTGTTTGCACATCCGACTCACAGATCCGAAAGAGTGCTTTCTTCTCATACTTGGACTAATAAATTATCATAGTTCCCGCTCACATGTAATCCTGAGAGCAACAAATTGGAAAGCAGCTTCTTGGACCGGAATCTCTTATACTAATACATTCATTGAGTAGGGAGGGAAACTTTGTAATTACATGAATTCTTGTTCAAGTAGGCGTTTTATATTCACTTTATTAAGCTCCTTCTGCTCACTCACTCGTCCTTATTGTTAACAATTTCCTTTTAAAATCTGAATGTCACCCTGTTACTTACTTTTTCTTGTGACTAAAAAAGGTGAAAAACTAGGGAAAGCAATATTGAGCTGGCGGTAAAAGGAATTATTCCTCGTGAATATGTAGGGATTAAGTTATTGGGAACTGATTTCCAACAAAGCTTGTGATCTATAACGTTGACAAATCTACGTGATAGAAAACATTTCCTTTTATCACGATTTCTTGCTAAAGAAAATATATTCTTCGTGTGAACAAACACTCATGATTACAGCCTGGTAATATGGAAAAATATTCCAAAGTTGTTAGAAAAAAACTTAAAAGGGCTTCGAGGAAGTTCCTCCAGTGCACACATAATGACAACTCCGATTATCCAAGTGTGTGAAGTGAAGTGAAAGTAGGGCTTGTGGGGATGGACAGACAACCCGATTACGTGCTATTCCTTGGACCGCTGCTGCTCTGCATCATTTACTTGTCAAATTAAACAAGCAAGAAGAAAACAGACAAGAAGGAAAAAGTAGTGAACGTGGCGAAAATACTTATGCATTGCATCGTTTCGTCGTTATATTTTTTGACAAATTTAAAATTCCAAAGCTGCGGAAGTATGTAGCACAGTAGCGCAGCGGTAGGACCTTGTGCAACTTCCGAGGATCATTTGTATTTGCATGTTTTATCATTTTCTTTCTTATGGACTTTTTCGTACAAAATGGAGTCATGTGGAGAATGATACATAAAAACGCGGAATTTTTAATGCTGATGGCTGATGGAAAAGGAAAAATTTGTTTTCTGAAGGGTTGTAAATCCTGCTTTGGATGCTGTTCGTAGGAACGCTTCCACTTTTAGATCTTGATTCGTTTTCTCGTAAACTCTTTCCGAATTCGAGAGAGTTCCGTCGTCATCAATGATTCACTAAGGATAATATGGTAGATGAAGATTTCAATCTGGAACTGAAGGTGTGCGGGTTATTGTTTCTTTATCGCGGAACGCGATGCGTTTTGTTGTTGTGTTCCTTGCTGAATTTTTCATGCAGGGTTTGATGTCGAAAGTGTACAGGAAGTGGTTCCACAGAGGAATATGGAGGCAATAAAATTTGCTGATGACGTTCCATGTATGTGAACTTCGCCTCTGATTTCCCACAAGGTTTTTTTCAAATTAAATGTTAAAGGGTTTAATGTAACATTCGATATCTTCTTGATTTCATCATCTCAATAAGTCTCATTCACAAAAGTACAGCTAAAGCTTGTAATACTAACTGAAAGCAAACTAAGCCTTTGAGAAAGAAATGTTAAAATTTGTGAAACCTAAGTAAGTCGCAAAGCAAATTTACTTACCTGTTCTTGTGCAATGGTACAACCTGAGAATAAGGTATAGTGGAATAGAGTTCTATATCTATTATTTTGTGAAAACCGTTAGGGACAATTGGATGTAAAGTGTAGTTTAGAATATGAAAATGATGTGAAATCTGACATTTTCATCTCCTATCCCTCTAGGAAAGGTTCATCAAATAACTTGAATTCGAATCCAGTTGAGCAATCTGTCATGATCCCACAAAACTCATTCAAACATGCTTGAAAAACATTTTTGACTGTGACTGTAACTTACTATTGGATGTAATACGTACATGGACCAAAATTACCACGACCACCCTGACAAAAAAGTGGCTAGAAGTGGGAAATCATGCCGCAGCAAAAAGGGCAAGATTTCCACGAACCAATAATCCGAAAACAAAGTTTCATTACTTTTCCTGTCAGAAATTAATAGAGAGCCATTCATAATTAATAGAATTCGCAACGGCGGAGGAAGAGATGAACCCGCTCAACCACTCTCCGTAATAACCATCATCATTTGAACGAGAATCACTCATGCTACTACAAACTCTTTTTTTGAGAAGAGCTTATTATGTTTCCTAGTATGGTTCTTTATGAGTATAAGTATCAACGTCATGTCTGCCAAAGTAAGAGAAAAAGAAAATTTGAGAAAGAACAACGCGATCACACAAAAGAGCACACCAAATGCGAGATGATGTTATATGATAAAGTGAAGCAATGCATATTGAATATTCTACTCTTCAAAAGCTATTATACTTTCACTTCCCCC
>JAHZNI010001960.1:0-17452 GCA_027744415.1 Seira ritae | reverse complement strand
TGAAGGCAGTTGTACTAGTTGTACACAGTTGCCCCTTTGCAACGAAGTTTAAAAAGTATTTTTCATCAATTTTTATTTTTGTGAGCAGAACAAAAAATATTTCTTTGAATTAAAAATTAATATATTATCGTGTGTGCAAACTAACATTATTTCTGAAAGGGAGATGCGGTAGCGGCAACCGGAAAAATATTGCCAATTTCTATGTTCCTCTATGCAGCTGTTTATGAGGATGCCCCCGTGACGCTTCAACATTTCCATTTGATTCACATTTTTTCCACCCACCATAAAATAAGAATGGAATGATGCTGATACGATGGGAGAGTGAAGGGAAAGCAACATACAAAATCTAGAGCAGGGTTATCCAGCATCTGGAATCGCAAAAAAATGGTTTAGGTTGTGGTGTATGAGGACCAAACCAAGAGAGTTCCTTTTGTTTTGGGAAAGCACCGCCATCGCATCGTATCTTTGGTATATCTCTCCTATTATTCACAGTCAAAAAGATAGGCCAGAGATATAAGGAACTAGTGTTAAAAGGTAAAATTATCAAAATGAATGGGTAAAATGCAAAGGAAAAAGGCTGCTGGCCGACTGGTGCCGAGAGAAAAAAACTAGAGATGTTTTTCTTCGTCCTGGCGGCAGAGAAAAAGATTGGAGAAAGTAGTAATGCAGCTTTTTTCTTCTTCTTTTTCTTCTTTCGCATAGTATTACTTTCTTCCTTGTGCAAAGAAAATCGCATGAAAAGGGAATCGAGTGCATGTGAAACGTTGTTCTAGGTTCATATACATGCTTACATTATTTTTTGTTCCATTGTGAATCTCAATCCAGCAATAGTGCTGGGAAATGCTCCAAACTTTATAGAAAAATATATTTAAAATTGATCTGGATGAAACAAAGTTGCAAGTCAAGATAGGCTTTGCTCTGCTCCAAGAGCTTTTAGGTAGTCAGTAAACGTTTGCAGGTACACGTCCGCTTTTTAAGGTAAAAGTGTCTATTCCGCTTTGAGAATTTAGATCAGCATTAAGGCTCAAGTTCGATGTGTGCAAAATATCGAATGCAGCTTTTCTCCTCTTTCCGAAGGAAAGAAACAGGCCAAGCTAAGCCACAGAGTAGACAATAGCGAGAAAATGGATGCCACACTTGGAATGGAATGAAATACATTTCTAAGAAAGGAAAGAAAGTGAAGGTTTCAGTGCAAGAATAGAAATACATAGTAGAAAAGAAGTAGCTCATGGGAGGGAGTATATGACTAGACCATGTGCGTTTTCTAGACTTCTCGGAAAGAATATGAGATGAGATAGGTATGTTACTACAAGTCGATTTTCATCCTTTTGTGTTTGGGCTTAAAAGATGCATACTATATGGCTTTTTCCTCTAGATATTTTATGTAGATTGGACCCATCATCATGCTCTCTTTCCTTTCTTCCCTCTTTGGTTTGAGCTGAGCTTGAAAAGCCATGCTGAAGACAAGAGGAGAAAATGAATGCTGGGTGGCGATGCTGATGCTGAGGACTTTTTATGAAGGAGCATTTAAAAAAATGTTTTCGTTACACTGCACTGGTTCAAAAGATATTTTTATGATGGGAAACCAGCTCAGCCTCCTCGCATTCCCATTACATACATCTCTAGCTAGAAGGAAAACGACAGAAGAAATTAAAATGGAAATTGTCCAGGAAAACAAGGACAACGAGAGAAAATGTGCCAGACGTACAGAGAAAGTATTAAGGACACGATTTAACTACGACTTCGCGTTTATTACCAGTCACACATTCAATTGAACCACGTAAATGCTGCATGCATCGTACCGGATGGAATGGCATGCATTCACCCCGCAATGACTCGACAACAGAAGAGGAGTATAAAAAACACAAAATTAATTTCGCTTTCTCTCAACGAATATTAAAAACTCTTCAGTATAAGTCTTGTGTTCTGAGTATCGTGGATTTTGTGGTAGAAACACATTTAATTGTGATAGTTTTATATATGTTTCAAGTGAAAGTAAATGAGGTAGAAGAAGGTGTGTAGGTGCAAATGAAAAGTGGATTGGAAATATTTTTCTTCGGTCGCAGATTGCTTTTTGCGTGGAAATGTGGGAGACGGTAAGTATACATACATACATAATATAAAGGTTTTATTTTGCCAAAGTCATTTCACTGTTTCTTCACCTCCGTGCAACCCATTTCTGATTCAATGCGATCGGCTTCTCTGAAAACAGAAAAGTATTTAAGCAATTCCGTTACAATTTCTATCTCTCTGAAAGAGAGTTGAGATGAAAGTTGGATATTTTTGGAGTCTGAACATTACATTCACATTCATCCCAACCAGACCAACTAATCATAATGAAGGAGAGTAGGAGCACGAGGAACTTTTGTTTCGGCAGTAGGTTCCCTTATATTACGTAATGCTAGAACTCCCAACTCTTTCTTCCCAAACGATGCTATTCAGCAGCTGCAGTGCTATATTCGTTCGTGCAGGGAAAAGGAGGACTGAGTTTCAGAACGTGGATTCCCAATCCTATGAATCGGCAGAAGCAAGGGAAGGGTTTAGTTGAAGCACATGCTTTCCTCGTAGTAAAACGTAAAAGATCGAATGAGCAGGAAAGTTTGTGAGTTTTTACTATGGTGCAGTGAGACTGATCGTAGTAAAGAAAGCGAGGGATTTACTCCTGGCTCTCCTCCAACTCATGCTTTCACTTTTCCTGCACCACCACTCCAGGACAGACGCACATCTTCCTCGCTCAGCTCGGGTCCGAGTTTCTTCTCAATTTCTGGAGGGAAAAAGAGGAAGCGGCTGGCTGAAGAAGTAAGTGAAGTAAAGCAAGTAAGACAAAAAAAATATTTTGATAGTATAAATGTGCTTATACTGCATAGCGGAAGAGAATACTCTATTTTTGTGAAATGGAGAGTGCAATATATAGTTGGAAAGAGTTTGCTCCACTTTTTTCTCCACATTTTATTTTTTGGTGAGAAAAAAGGCATATAAAGATTTCTAACTCGAACTTTGACTTTTCCCTAAGTTTTCGTCTCTTCAAGTTTCCGGGTTTCCCACGACTCGGTCTCCTTCAATTCCATTTTTGTGGTAAATAATAATATTCCATTTTCAAGGTATTCATTTTCTCAGAGAAAAAATATTTGTGTGGTTGGGATTTTTACTAAATGTATTTTTATTATGTCGCCTCTTATACTAATATGAAATTCCAGCATTTCACTTCCACGTACCTTCTTGATAACTTGGTTTAGTTCGGATTTTGAGAGGAAAATGTCGCAAAAAAGTTAGTGAGTGTCTGTCGGAATAGGGAACTTCCTTTTATTGTTAATATTCAAGTAGAAAGTTCTGCTGTGTCAGCAACAGAGAGAAAAAAGTACGCGGAGAAGTGGCAAACATGAGATAACATAATTTGAAAGAAATTGAAGATTGCTAGTTTCTCGGCATGTCCTTCCCCCCGCATCATAGAATGAGACTGTTATGCGTGAGTGGGTTATGTTGAAAAAATGGGGAAGATATGTAGGAAACGTGTTTCAGAGTCCGGGTGCTGGAATTTTTCTGGGTCACTGTGTGAGAATTTTGTTGGATACAAAAGCATAGAATTTATTTAAAACTTGTGAGAAAAAAGAACGTGCGAGACTACAGAATGCCATCTACAGAATGAATTACATTGGAATGCTAGTGGACAAAATCGATTCAACGAAAACCTACACTTGTTATATGTACACACAGCTATTACAAGTGCATATTTCGATACTACATTGGTTTTAGCCTTTTGCTGATTAAAATACTTCGGTTTCATATAATTAAAACCAGTAATAGTTAATTTAACTTTTGCGCGGCCATAAATTAACATTAGTCGCTAACCAAGCAGATCTTGTGGCTTGAAACTGACCGAGCAAAACCGTATGCGTATCTGGCCGAAAATCGCAAGTTTAGGTCTCACGCTTTTCCCTAAATAATTGCAATATTTTAAAGTTATTTGTGAGCAATTAAAAGCACTACTACAAGCACATAAAATACATCCTAATCTTGTAGGAATCATAATGTGTAGTACACACTCTTAAATCAAACTACATATATAATCTTTGGCTCTCATGTTCCAGCTCAATCTCGTTGCTTCTATCTGACAATCAACGTCAACAACTGTACTCGGGCTAACAACGTGCGGATACTGTTACATGTACGTACATACCCCCGGTCCCGAACACAAAACCACTTTTGAAGGGTCATAGTCACGGAAGGAAATAATCTTTTTTCGACTCTGGCATAATAAACAACGCGTTATCTTACCTTCAGGCTCACAACTTTGAAAGATATATAGTTCCTCTCGCTTTCAGATTTCTCTTCGTGTCACATTTTCTTGAGAAGTGAAGGCTGAAAAAAATGGAGAGCTTTGATCTCTTTTATACCTTATCAGAAAGCAATAGTTTCAGTCAAATAGCAACTGTTTGGTCCGAAGTTAATAGTATCTATACAGCTTTTGCTTGCGCCTATCTATGTAGGTAGCCATCGTTAGGGAAAAAATCATCTCTATTCCTCTTACAATTTCAGTTTTCTTTTCTCCAGCGTCAGTCTGAGTCTTTGGTTCCTTCCCCGTCAACCTCATTAAATGGCTGAATGGGAGAAACAAAAGAACAACAAAAACAAACATCAACAACCTCACTTCCCTTCCTATGTAACTATCATCATCACAGCCTTCACAAGGTCTTGAAACAAAGGATTCTATAGAACTCGAGCCACATCACTAGGACTCGCCACCCATTCAAAATCTGCATTTATGTCAGCGCCAAAGTCAATGCAGTGACAGTCAGATGAAAAAGAAGTATCATAGTGTCATCGCCATCATCATCCTATTCTCCCCAGTTTAATCTCCTCCAGCTCCGCATATTATTATCATGGACAAACAAACATATGGTTAGAGTTAATGCCGACTTCCTCCTATATTCCTCCTTTATTTCCGAAAACTCTACAACACACGAAAATTTTCCAGTTCTTGTGAAAATGTATAAAATAAAAGCAAACAAGGTTGGTCGCGTTGCGAGGAGCAGAGTGAACTGAGCTTGAGCTCCAGCTCAATCTCAACTTAGACAAGCTTGGTGAAAGTAGAAGCGAGTGTGAAAGGAGAGAAAGAGAGCTTCTACTGGAAGATACGAGTGAGTCCTCGACCGGTTGGCCCAAGTGGTCCATATAAATTCAGCGTTTCTTGTGCTTCGTGTGCAGTGATCCTTTAGGAAAGAAACGGGGAAGGAATGAGGATTTTCTTTCTCGGTTCTCGTGGCCTAAGCCCATTCTATAAGCTATAAACAAAGAATACCTACCTACTCGTCGTCGTCTTCTTCTTCTTTTTAACCACCATCAACATTGAACATTCTCACTTTGAGCTCAAAGGGAACGATGCAAAATTTGATGTAGCTTATTATTCCACACTTATTTTCTCCTCTTCCTCTGTCTCTTGTCATCTTAAAAGAGAAAATCCTAGCATAATCCTTGCTCAAACACGGTGACAAAAAATGTACACAAGTGATTTGATGAAGAAGAAGAGTTTCCCTTAAATATACATGAAGACTTTCATTTCCCTTACAAAAGCACACTCTTGGACGGAATAAGGACATACAAATAGTAAAATATCTACTAGGGAAAACACAGTAATACCTTTCGGAATCTATTTGTCCATGTAACTATTCCCCATAATCTTTTC
Source organism: Seira ritae (assembly GCA_027744415.1). Lineage (NCBI taxonomy): Eukaryota > Metazoa > Arthropoda > Collembola > Entomobryomorpha > Entomobryidae > Seira > Seira ritae. Next base: position 11,769 of record JAHZNI010001960.1, on the reverse strand, counting down.
TCATTCTCGGAGGAAACCGTTTCCGTCATTTTTATTTTCTCCAGTCGAGTCGTTTTGCGAAGGGAAAGTGTGCCGTAATAATGAGAGATGTACATAATTTTATTCTCTAGATAGGATTTGAACAGACTGGAGGGGAAAAGGGGTCCTCCGGTTTTTATTGCGTGCCTCTTTATTTGTGTACTTGTTTTCTCTCTTGTTTGTTTGGTCGACTGAGAAGAAATAAACTACTTTCAGTATGGCTACGTTTGTTACGCTCCTACAACCTCGAAGATTATAAGATTTTCGGACCACTCGCTCCTTAAATCTTTCCTTGTTTGTTTACCTAAGTGCGGCGAAAGTGAAAAGAGTGTAAAGCATTTTGTAAGTCGGCAAAATTACAGAGTTTTCTCAACTTGTTTGGCTTGGCTGAATATCGCTTTTATTGCTCTTATTACGGCGTTGCTGCTTCGTCCGAGAAGACACTCTCCGCTTGAAGAAAAGGAGCAGATGAGAAGAGAAAATCTGGAATAGTGCGATCCGGCTGACTGAAAGGAGTGCATTGCTCTATGGTCTAATGTAACTGACATTATTAGTGTAATAAAGATTGTGAATGCTTGATACTTGGCGTAAACTGTAAAGCAACAGCAGACACGGAACAGAATTCAGGAAAATTGGCTACGACTTGGACTAAATAAAATACCGAATCTGGAACAGGACGCACGATAATTCCAATCAATACTGGGAAAAAGCATTCGATTGCGAAACTAAAACAGGTCATTTTTATGGGAGATGTAATGACCACTAAAATTGGGTTTATGGGGCGGGATAAGATACAGACATAATCGTATTATCATCTTCCTAAAAATATTATGGCTATTCGATTGGGACGTGTAGTGCGTGTGCAGCTTATTATACTCTCAAAATAAAGTGGAGATTATAAGGCATAATAAAGTGCATTTACGTGTGGAGAACAATTGCATTATAGCACTTTCACTTTCTTTCCCGTTGTATTGTGAAAGGAAGTGATCAGATCTCTGTTCTTGAAAGAGCTAAGCTGATTGTGAGCCGAATCGAATGCGGTGATCCTATTCATTCTATTTACACAAAATGGGAATCGGTAGTTACTTATGCTGCGACATTTCTTTGAGATTCAACCCGTCGTTTACCATTTTCAAATACTCCCATTGAAGGAAGTTTTTCGCTGTGAACTTAAATCGATTTACAAAAAAAAACACATTTTTTGTGCTTGTAATATCCCATGACTATGACTTGAATGGTTGAAAGAGGGGTGATCAAAATTTAAAAGAGTTGACATTTCGTTATTAATTTCATAATACAAAAATATATCAGATTGTGAGTGGGATTTGCTACCATTTGGTCAGACGAACGAATAATTTGGGACGAAGTAGAACGCTTCGGAAGCAGAATTTTCGAAGTGGTTTTGTGAAAAAGCGAGCAGAAGCAAATGACATGAGTGGGAGGAAGAGTTGTGGTAAGCCTGTTCTGTGTGTTGACAAATATTTCACGATGAAGTCACACAGCCGATAACGAATGACACAACTAACCAAGAACCAAGGCAAGGTAAGCTTTATTGTCATACTAATACAAATACATATTAGATTCGCTAAAACTGAGCCATCATCAACAATGTATAACATACGTCTGCATATAAATGCTGATAACGTCATTAGACTAGTAGAAGAGTAAATTCATTTAAATATTTTCTGTTTTATATTAACTAATCAACTAATGTACTGTTTTCAATTGCCCCTGTAAGTAAATATTTAAGACTTTATCTTCCAGTACATTGATATTAAATTCTTTAGGCTTGGATTTGATGTGTTCAGAGCCTTTGGGAACCGTATATAATCTCCATCTCTTATTATTTGCAATTTCGCTAATCATAAAAATTCGTTTACAAACCACATCATTTTAAGAATCTGAAGAGGTATAATTCTATTCAGAATTGTAGCCTCATCAACATCACACACTCACTTACTTGCCGTATGCAAAGGAGCGATGTAATGCGGTTTCACGCGTTTAATGAATTACGGCACTACTCGACGACTACTTCTAGCAACAACTTTCCACGTTTGCTTTCTTCACAAGCATGGGACGAGAATATTTGAAAGGCGAGGAAAAGGAAAACTCAAGAATTTATTAGCGTAGAAAGGATCTTTTCAGAATTCATTGTAATTTTCTTCAAGAACCACGACCCACTCCTTTTTAATAGCCCATTTCCTGTGCGTGATCTTCAGAACGTACTAGACGCACGCACTTTCTAGTATGCAAAGAATATACTGCGAGATGGTTAGATGGAATATGCAGAGAATGATAGAAGTAGTTGGCATAGAGGCTGAAATGCTGCTTCCACTGTTGCTTTCTCCACGATATACCTTGCACACTCTCGCCATTTACACGATGAATAGCTCTATAATTACATTTGGGAAATGCGAAAAAGGTTGCGTAATACATAATTGCCGTGTTCTTTTCTCGTCTCCTAAATTGCAAGGGAAGGCAATAAATAATGATACGTGGGGAAAGTGGTGGTGTTATTAATGAGAGCAGTTGTAATTTCAAGGGAGACAGTTTCAACTCACGCTTTTGTCCGTATCATACGCGTAATTGTGCGTTTGTTGTACTTTTCATTCAGAATTCTAAAAGATTAAAAACCCAAGTTGGATGATGGAATGTACATTATTATTAATTTATTAAATAAATAACGGTGCTTTCACTATAAATGAATCAAATTATGGACAGTATTAAAATTGAAATTATTCAGCAGAAATTGACTATGATTTCTTTATAAGAAATTGAGTGAAAATCTTGGAGAACTTTCTCGTCAGCATATGAAAATAATGTATACAATACTATACCTTATCTAGTTTGGAAATAAGACGTAAAATTTTTGTAGGGAGTTCCTGCATAGAGTCTTTCTTTGCACAAGTTTTCGCCGCAAGGTATTTTTAATTTTTACCCATGGTAGATTACCACAATAAAATCGTATTATAACAGGCAACTTCCATTTCGGCGTAATAAATGTCAGAAACAAGATGGATTAATCCTTTTATCCTGCCTAATCAAAATCAGCCATTTTAGGGAATCGTAATGGATTAAACCATCATCTTGAATTCAACTCAGGTACAATAATATTTATCTCTCAGGAGCCATGTTTTCGAAGCAAGTCTAGAAATATCCTGCAGCATTAATTACAAAACGTCACTCAAACTAAACCTCAAACGAGAAAAAACAAGCCAACTGAAACGTCTAGAATTTTTATGATTTAAAACGCAACAAAATTTTTTTAGTTTCCCAAAACGATTTGGATTAATTGCTTAACTCCTCCTCCTTCCTTAAATTTAATTGAGTTTTTGGAGTTCTTCACACCACCGGTTAACACTTTACGCCATGGTTTACTCCTCCTCGAGATTGTGTCCAATCTCAAAACGGAAAAAGGGTTTTGCTGCAACCTTTTCTCACGCTTAGGTAATTTAGTTTAACCTTCCATTTTCCCACCGCTTCGCCAAAAAAAAACATCCTGCTAATCCGTTCCTTCATGAAGATGTTTTCTTCCAGTTTAGAATCCTTCGAATGTAATCGGAGAAAAAAACCTCAATCCCCGCTATTAATCATGAAATTTTTACAATAGCGCATATTGATAAGCATGGGTATAATTTCTGTTACAAAAATCTTCCACGTCAGTCTTGGGTGTTCAAGAAACCATAAAAATGTAGTAATACTTATTTTCTGATTTGAGAATGCATCTTTTTGAAAGACGAAATGAAAGTTAGGTATACATGCAGAGGGACTCTTGCACGCCCAAACTGCACCTTATTTTATCTCTTGAGAGCACAGAACCTGTACATAGCATACCTATGTTCCACTTCCTCTCTCCTGGAGAAAACATTATGGCGGGCTTTCACTTAAATAAAATGTCGATTCTTTTTTTGTTGCTGATGATATGCCCAACAAAAAACCTGTGGGATGATTTCCCTGGGGAGCTAATTTACTTCATCCTGTTTCTTTCTTCCGTATAATTTGCTATCGCCGAAATAGGCTTCTTCATTTCGCATTATATACATACTTACATAATATGTAGCATTCATTCGTGGGAGTGAAAATAGAAAAGTTGTCTGGCATTTCTAAAAGTACAGTGTTACGACTGGTTGTATGTGAGCTTACATTGCTCATCTATTTCACTTCACTTCAACTCAGTCAGTTTTAACTTGTGAGAAAGTATATATGCTAAAGATGTAACAAGTTTTTAGTCTTCTCACATTCCCAGTGATAGCTTTCGAGAAAAAATCTTGCCTTGAGTGAAAAGGAGAGAAGGGAAATAGAGAACTGTTTCCCATTTCACATCACTAACTACACACCTATATCAGAACAGCTCTCATCATCGTCATCATTATCATCGAGAAGCTTGGCTTGGTTTGAAGTTTTCCTTTTGCATTAGCATAGTCGAAACTAGAAAGAGAGATGGGAAATGGTATGTATTTATGTACTTCACTTTCGAAATAAACATACCTACAGCTACACTAAGAACGCTCATTGGTTTTGAGGACTTCACTCTCTGAAACGACACATACCGAGAAAGCAAGCATGCATTATGCAGAAAGGAGGAAAATCGATTAAGCATCTTGTCATAAACACAACTCGACCGTCTGCGACCGTTACATAATCATAGTTTTGGAGGGAAAGAAAATGATGAGTTAAAAACTTACTGTTTGCTTTGCAGATTCATATCTCAAAATCATAGTGACATTCTGGTCCTTTCCAGAAGCGCAATAGAAGTAGGTTACATTATCTCGCATCGCAAATCCCTCATTTGCAAAGATTTTGCCAATTTATTATGGTTTTCGTTTGGCAGGAAAATTCCAGATTGAATTCTATTCGATTTGGGAAGCTAATATTATTAATTTCCTTTACTTTCTAGAAATATCGAGAGGTTTGGTGTACCAAAGACAGGATAAAATCCGGATACACAGCCTGCTAGGTACAAACATTGAACTAGTTTTATGTCATGACTATAAGCCCCAGTTAGTTGCAGACAAGCTCAAAGCTAAATAAGAAAAGTCTTCATTATCTTCAGATTCACAAGATGAGACATAACTTTGAATTTTTGTTGCAGATATTGAAGACCTTAAGTGCTCATCTGAATGAAAACGCTGAGCTGATAAAAGAATCTTTTCATTGTCGGCTTTAGTAACCTCAAATGCAATTCTCCGTCAATGCAATCCTTGCAGTTGCGCTGTGAATACGTAAGGGTAGCAGTAAAGTTTGGCACTTTCATCTGGTTTAATCTTCAATTTTTTTTGCGAAACAGTGCTGCAACATAAAAAGATTGATAAATGAACTATATTGTTTCTCTGATACACGGAAACTGGCTTAGCTGATGTTTTTCCTATTGGGTTTTTTTGTGAATATAGAATTTTTTAAATCTGAAAGTCTTGTCTAGATATGCTTTTAAGAGAATTTACCGGAAAAGTGCCTACTAGTACTGCCAAAAAATATTTTTTTTGTTTCCTTGTTTCTGTAAAACCAAAATTCATTTTTCAATGTGAGTGTGCACAAAGGCTTAAATTAATCCAAATTAATAGGCGTCCGTCGTCCATCATACATCGAGCCAGAAAGGATTTCACGCTCAACAGTCCATTACTCAACAGCGCCTGACACTTTCACGGTAAATTGCGGATAGCTCGCTACTCTATTCTACATACATACATTCAGTATTTCTTTTGTTCTTTTCGTTCCGGACAAAAACTGTGTACAATACAATGTGTTTGGTGTTGCTCCCTCCCTCCCAGCGCTGTGGCACAGCAAAATAACAGCTTTTTTTAGATGGAGCAAAAGACTATGGATGTAAATGAGTTTAATTCATGTTGAAAATGAAAACAAAAGAAGGAAAAATACTACTTTCCTATTGATGTTTTTTGTATGTACCTTTTCCTTTTCCATAAGCTCAAGCTCATCATCAAACTACAGAATCATATTTTAAATTTTTAATATTTCACTTAACCTAAAAGCATTACATTACATTAGTTAACGTGTGTCCGTAAATTTTTAACATGGCCTAATGTTCTAAGCGCTAGGACACAAAGGTTATTAAGACATAAAATGGGCCGCAGTCGCATCGCATCGACAAAATGTACTCTGACTGATTTTAACTGTCCGTAAGTAAGCACTACACTACTATTGTATGCATGTGCCGCCAACAATTATGCCCGTGACAATTTTGTCAAATGAAAGGCTTCCGTCCGCCAATCAAACCATTAATTTGACAAGCAATAAGCCATAAATGAAGGGGGATGTTCGCCTAAAGACAATACCTGATTTTGGGACGATGTCTGAGAGAGTGCGTGCGTCTATTGGTGATTTCAAGCTTTATTTCTTCCAGGAATTAAAATAAAATAAGCTTACTTTTCCCAACGGAAATAATTGGAAATGGTCTCGCCAAAAATAGCCGTTTTAGGGACAAAAATTAATAAGTATTTTGCGTTGCATTTAGCTTATTGTTTGCCCGAGGTCTTTTTCGTCGATTGAGGGGAAAAAGAATGTTTCCAACTTTCGATTTCTTCTCGTTCTCCTATTCTATTATGCAAGGTATGCATATGAAAGACTGGAGTAAAAGGTGAGATAGAAAAGGAAGTCCATTCCCACATCCCCTTTAATTGACAGGTTGATTGAAAGTTGTTAAATTGACTTGGTGGCAATGCATGGCGGCAGTTCTCGTAGAACACCATCCTCTTTGCCATTATTAGTGCCTTTCACTGAAATTCCTGCCAACCAGTCCACCTCATCCTTTGGTATGTTTTTACCTCCCTCTTAAGCACTTTTTCGGTGTTGGTGATCTATGCAGTGTTTGGATATAATGCTTTTAACAAGAAATATAAAAGTTCGTCTTCTACTAAAAATCAATTTTCGGAAGTTCCTCTGCTCCCTTACCATATTCAATTACGCGCTTCGTCAACCCTAACGTTGTAATCATGATACTGTCGAAAAGAGCGTTTTAGTTCGCCAAAAAAAACTCATCTGCTCTTGTGGCAAAGCAGTACAATGTCAGGTCAGATATCAAGGAGGCTCTACAACTAATTCAATTTATTTTTCTCATTGATTCCACCTCTCAAGTTGAATGATAAAATGCACTTCCCCATCCCCCTCCTACACTACTACAGATGTTCCCATGCTAAAACAATGTGTGAATGGCTGAGTTTCTATGAAGTCCTGTAGGGCTTCGCACCTTTTCCTGTCTTGTTAGCTTTTCTAGTAAGCTGACAGGTTTTGATGTAAGCTCTGTCAGCATTGTTCATTTTCCTTTCACTACTACTATTACTATTACAGTATATTCTACCTCACCGCAACGCAAACATTTCCTCATAGATTCACTTCACTTTCATTTGTGCATAGGTATTCCTCCTCCGCTCATTCCCATTCGGTCATACATATTTTAAAATGTTTCGGCTTTTAGAAGAGAGTGTGTCTTCAGCTCATAACAATCCTCCTTTCTCATTGAGTGCGCCATAAGGACAAGTTCCAAAATCTGTCCACGGAGACGTATCCTTTTAGAGCGGTGAAAATCCTAGGGTAAGCGAAAAAATCTCTTATTCTGCGTAGGTACTCACACCTATCTCCATCGCCTAAATTACAACTGCAGCCTCCTCAGCTCCACGACAAGACATTTTTAATGCTGTGATATGTATTGGTGCCAACTGGAATGTCTTTTAGAGCTCCAAATAGGATATAACATTTTAGCCTTAATACGCCACCCATTATTATTGATATCCTTGAAGAATATAAAGCTTTCACTTTATATCATGTACATTATTCTACTTAAAACTTGGATTTCCCAACCCTAGCATGCCACAGACTCCTTTACTGATACTGTAATAGGTTACAAGTTGTACATCCCATCGCATCACATTTCTCTCCATCTCCCTTCTTTTTTTCTATTCTGGCAAAAGAGCTTTTAACTCAAAGTGACATTATATCATGACAAGGCAATATATCTGGGTTCTTCGTTTTTTTACTTTCCTCGTTGTCCTCCTCCCTTTTCCTTCCTTCCTTGCTCTACTTCCTTCGGCAAAGGAAAAAAAACGAGATTTCTTTCTCTTATTACATAAGTTCAGCTTACACTCTCTCCAAGAATCTTTATTGATGAACCTTACATCTCCTTCTCACACAATCAAGCTTGGCTGGCAGGCGCTGGTCTGGCGAAACTCCTCTCCAAAATATTTCTAAGAGTCCAAGCCAAAAAAAAATATCTCTAGAACTTTTCCCCAAGAGAGAGAGAGAAAGACTACTACATCCACATGGTCCTTCCTTTCACGCAGAACTCAAGAAAAGAGAAAAACGCCACAAGGGTCTAACTGAGCTAGACTAGAGTTCTCCTATTATTTCTAGTACGACTTGACCATGGTCGGTCATGTACCCACTACCTTAAAGACTGACGGAGTGAGTACAACGATCCCGACTGCATCGCATCGCCAGCCATCAACCATCCATGTCTTGCTCCTTCACTCCATGTCCTCGTTTCATCCTCTTTCTCAGACTTTCACATGGCATTACTCCACGACTGTTTGTGTCATGCTTGCATTGCACTGGCGTTGGGAACAAACATATCCTTGAAAAGAAAGCTGCTGGTTTTGATCGCAACGGCAACTTGCCTGATGATGATGACGATCATGATTGCAGATTCGAATCAAAATGAGTAGCAGCTGGATGGCTTGTCTGGTCGGGTCTGGTATGGGCTTAGCAAAAAACATCATCTTATCTTTGGTATAAATGACATTCTAGATGAGGAGACACCGACATTTTGAGAACTCGTGTGTTTCTTGGGATAGCATAACTTATTGTTCAACCACTTCCCTTCCCCGTGTGCCGCTTTAGTTGGAATTATAATGATTGCGATGATGTAAGTCCTTTTTCTAGAGAATGAAGAAATATTAATAATGGTTTTTAGCTTGATGATATGATGTGGTGTGGATGTGGAGTGCGAGTGAAGCATAAACAATGCTTTTTTCTATTATTCCCTCCCGCTGCTCTTGTACTGATGCGACCGTTTTTTTGTATGGTAGGATAAAAATGGAGTAATTCCCTGAAATTCTTTCCAAATTGCTCTTCGTGTGTTTTTTTGTTTCCTCATCCATCGTCCAATCTCGCCAGAATTGCCGGATCAAAAATACACTTTTTGCGATTGAAACGATGATGATGGTGATGGCTCGATGACAATCACATGGCGAGCAATTATGGAATGGATGGCAAAGGGGAACGGTGGAAGCTGTGTTCATGTCGCTATTGTTCATGAGAAGTTGAGCTAAAAATATTGCCCTTGTCTTTGATATTTTTTCATTAAATCCTGCGTCACCTTCTACAATATTTTCTTTACTAATCGAACCAGGACGAACAATATGCTTTTTCCCGAATCTCAATTTTCTTCCAAGAACACGCTCTGACTTACATAGGTCTGTCAGTTTTCTTTTATTACTGACCAGGATATGTACATGAGAAGTACAAGAATAAACTTGGCTCTTATTTTTTACTTTGGCAATAATGCTTAAAGATGTGGGATGAGCACGTAGTAAAAGTGACTACAACTTTGGTTAAGTAAAATGGCAGTAAGAAGATTAAAGGTGACTAGAAATTGTAAGTCCAGTAATAATAAATGCGATGTTTTAGTTTAAATTCTTCCGTTAGAATAATTTTCATTCGTTCAGTTCTGGGCAATTCATGCTGACCAGTGACCAGCATTTAATTACTTAAAGCCTTCAGTTCAGCCAGGATTTGTGGTCGCTTGTGTATTTACTATTTTAAAAGCGGTAATACGACCTGTCTCATTTGCGCTTCAGAAGCCGTACATGAACACAACCTGTGTTTCTGTCAGCTCTAGAATGAAGCACAAAATCTTTTGGTTTTGGTGTGGATTGTGTTGTGTTACTTCTTATTCGCTTACCATGTTAGTTCCTTCGGTCATCTCATCTCATTCTGTCTAGCTTATCTGTTCAAAAACTTTTTCCATTATCTTGACTTCTCTCCATGATTTTTACTCTTCCATGATCATCAGAGTTAAGCACCTTGAAGTCAATGTGTGTTGGTGACGTGATCAAAATGTCGTGTTGTGGAAAGGCACATCAAAACTGGGGGAAAAAGTTTCTATTTCTTAAAGTCCTGCTGAGCATGTGTCACTATACCCATGAAAGTTAATTTGAACTTATAAGAGAGGTTGCTTATTGAATCATGGCTGAATCAAACAACTGTGAAATATTAGAGGAAATGTCTTCGGGGTAATTTCTCTGTGGGATTTTGGCATGTCTGTGTAATGGAAGCATAAAGAAGCCATTATGATTGAAGAGATTATTGCATTGAAACAAATGGATTCTGCTGTGAAATCAAATAATTGGATTCAGGGAAGCTTGGAATTAGTTTTTCGCTCATTGAATGGATGAAATGAAAGATTCGAATATTTGAGAGATGATGTGATAGCATATTATTCCAATCTGAAGCTTATACAGTTAAAATGAATGCACAGTCATGCGACGTACATTGTACACTAACAAAGTAATCTAAAAGCATTCATATGAGTAGATATTTCCTAAAACTAAAGAAAATTCTTTTTTCCTTCTTATAATCAGGATTCAAGGACTTTCGGTGAAATGATACCCTTACATTTATGTATGTTTCATCAGAACCCAAATTGTCTCTGAGGCATGATTACAAAATTAGCTTATCGAAAATGTATAATTTCCCCGCGAGGAAAGTTCAAGTTTGATGCAATTACAAATTACAAGAAAAAAATGGCGTACATGATTTCATTTATTTCATCTCCCGTGTAATTTACTTGCCTAACTTTTTCTGCATGTTTTCGCTTAATTTGTCACCTTGTCTGGAAATGTCTATGCTGTTAGCAAGTATTGTATTGTATACAGTATAAACGCCATAAAGGGTCAGAACTAAACGGGCCCTGTTAATCTAAACTAAGCGAGTAATATAATTGTATAGATCCTTTAATTGATTTTCATGAAAAACATTACTAATGGTTAAACATGCAACATGCTGCTCAAATATTCAAGAGGTTGAATGTCCAAGCCCAACCTGTACCGAGGGACAGTTATTAATTATAGCCCCATATTTAGCTTGGACTGTACATAACTCCCGTAAATTATATGTTCCCACCCACGCATTACTCAGACTTGTAATGTTGTTGTTTCGTATTGCTTTGCTCAATTTTTTGGTTTATGTTAGGCGCGTAATTAAATGCCCCAAGTGAAACGAACCTTAGGCCCACAGGAAGCCATGCTAGTGGAGAAGATGCAGTCATGCATGCAAGCATGCACTAAAGCAATAAAAATCTTATCGCTTCGCATTCTCTTTTAATACGATCTCCTCGCTCACTTACTGTACAGTACTTTCACTCAATAGACTTTCTTCGAATCTATAGTGAAACGCCTCACTTGATCTCACGTGTTCACTGCAGTCTAGACCACGTTAGGGCATTGGCAGTGCCTACACAAGCTCATTATTTATTTTTGGAGAAGTAGTCCACTTTAATACTCTGAAGATTAGAAGAGCTATAGATGCATCTTCTTTGGAGGTATACTTTCATCAGCAGAGTAAACGAATGTATTGCATTATTGTGTACTACATGAGATAATAGTACGGTTATTAGGTACTACCACGATTCCATGACAGTCTGGCTACAAGCAACGCTGGCTACAACTTCAAAATTTTCATAAAGACCACGCTGGCAACACCCCTAAATTTTGATGAACCACGCTGGCAACAGCTATGGACACG
>JAHZNI010001959.1:0-28246 GCA_027744415.1 Seira ritae | reverse complement strand
CTTCAGTTTTTCTTCATCTGCACTAAAGACTCTATTATCTGCATGCTAAATGCGTTACTATCTCATGCGCACGAGCACATCATTATTTGCCTTATATATCCAAACCATTTGAGCGATAACGTACTAATTACATTGACTAACATACATGCACAAACATACACCCATGATTTAAGAAATAGTGCCAGTTTTCCTAAGTGCCAGTTATCCGCAGTGCCAGTTGTACACAATGCCAGTTATCCCATGCCGGTTCTCCCCATGCCAGTTATCCAGTGCGAGTTCTCCGTAATCCCTATCCACATAGGACATTTGGTCTGATTGTGACCCTAAAAATGTCAATAAATAAACTTCAACTGCGTTGTAAATATTTTGCGATTAATCAAAAGCCTCTGACAAAATGTAAATAAATGTTATGTAGATGTCGTACCTTTTGCTGAGAACATGTTTGACTTGACTTGACCCCATATCTTTGTGATAATATTTAATCAACTTGTGTTCCCCTCTCTCAATGATTTTTTCGTTTTGATTTTTGATTAAATGATTTGCTTTGGCTGGCAATCCTTTTGCTCTTGCTTGTTCCGCTAAAAGTTGACTGTCGCGTTTGACAAAAATATGTTTACGGAATTTTATTTTGATGCTCAATGTTACCTTTTTGATATATAGGCCGGCGCTTAAGAATAGAGCCGAAGGAATGCTCATCCTCCTCACGACGCTTTGAGAGCCTCTCGGGAGTGTGCATGTTCAACTTGGAATGTCAGGAGAAGTCAGGCACAGTAATCGGTGCATGCGTAGATCAATTCCTATTCGGCGCCTGCTGCCACATTCCAAACTATAAGCCACCAACAACCTCCTCTGCCTATGCGGACGACGAGGAAGAGGACTTCACGGAATATCCGAGCACCACACTAAACACAGCAATTTACACGGACTTGTCTCCGGAGAATAATACAAGTGCCTTCGACCCCACAAGTCCTTACAATGTCTCATTCATCCCTTTTTCACCGACAGCCCAGATGGGTAGCTCAGGCTCCACAGAATCTCTTATGTCCAGACCCTCCACTCTATTCCAGCAGGAGGATGCAACCACACTACCTTCATCGTACGCATCCTCCTCCAACACAGCAGCCACAGAGAGATATGCTACGCGTTTCCAGAAACGTCCTCCTATCTCTTCTGGGGACGCTGAAAGTGCTCCTGCTTATGGTTCTCGGGTACCGTCAAATCTTCCTGAGAATGAAGCGCTGGGCGCACTACACCGCCCTCACGTTCCTCTCGCAACTGGAGAACGTTCAACTCCTTCTTCTGCCCCTTCTTCTGGTTCTTTTTTTCCTCTCGCTCTGGAAACTTTCACCAGTGTCAGTGATCCTGTTGCTCAGCGCGTGCATGGAGGTAACCCTAATGTTCATAATGCGCATGGCCAGTCTCATCAGTCTATGGAACCTACGCCATTGACATTAGTGACCCTTGTGAATAAAAACAATCTTAGCAATTATGTTAGCAGTAATGAGAATTCAAATAGTGTAAGCATCATTAAAAGGACAAGCCCTGGGGTGATTAGTGATAGTTCTATAATTAGTTCTACCAATTCCTACTTCAGTTCCACGTATCGACCGCTCCCCCCAGCGGTCAATGTAAATAGCAAATTTGCACATCCTCCCCCATCAGCAGCCACACCAGTTTCTCCTCCCTCTACAGCACCTTCACGTCCTGCTTCAGTTACGACACAGAGCCCACCCAAATTGGTCACCTTCACTTATGTCGATGGAGATTTGCAAGATTACAATGGTGATCCTGACTCCACCACAAATAGTATTAACACCCGTTTTCCGGATGAACCGGACGTTACAGAGACTGAGCTCCCGTCTGGAGGAGAAGGAGGACTTGTCACGATTTCAGAGCAGTACCTGCCTCCCTCCAAGAAGAACAAGAATCCCGCTCCTCAGGACATCATAATGCTGAGCGAGGACTTACCCAGTCATACGGAGTCTGTTTGGAATGTGGTCATGCAACTCGGACCACATGGAACGAATGACCCGAAGAAGCCCCCAGAGGTGGATAGTGGAGAGGCAGAGAACGACTTTAGTCATCTTCCCATCATAGCATCGACAATGCAATCCGGTATAACCACGGGATCCAGTCAGTATCAGCAAAACCAGCAGAACTTCCACGTTGGCCCCAATGCACTTCCTCTCTTGGCTCAGGTTCTGGAACAGGCGGATGCGGAGGATGATATTTGGCGAACGACTTTAGGTAGTATTGACAGGGATGTTAGCCAGGATCTGAAGAATGACGATGAGGAGCAAGAGTCTACGGAAATCGACAAGATTATTTATTCCACGCAGAAGCCATGGGCTTCCTCAACGTACACCATCCATACATTCCAGTATCCAGAGGTAAATCACACGTACAGTTCAGAGGAAGACTCAGGAGAAACGACGAAATACACGAGTCCTTTAGATCGAATCACGGAGAGAATTGGAAATGCTTCCGCAGATGGAATAGGCCTTCAAAATGGGCTCATGACTTGGCTCAGTGTTGATTTACACAATAACGAAGTTACCACAACGGAAAAGGAGGAGAATACACAAGTCCCGCCCGGCCCTTCCAGAGAGGATGACAGTGCTCAGGAATTAGCAGATTTACAGGAGGGTTTGAAAAACTCGATTATTCTGAAGAACGAAGCATTATTGCAGAGTCATAAAATTATAATCCCTCCAACTACATCGACGACCACCACAACGACCACAACTACGACGACTACCACTACTACAACAACTCCGAAGCCAACCACTACCACGACCACCACAACCACAACTCCGAGACCAACGAAGAGAACAACTCTGACGACGGAAGCACCAAGTCGACTTCCATCTCGAGCGACAACAACAAAGTGGAAACGCCCAAGTCAATATACCATTTCTCCGGAGAAGAAACACAGGCCTTCGACCGCTAGAACAACAACAACAACGACGACATCCACAACGACCACAACTCCAATGCCAGAAACTACGAGGAGAACTACGCCGGTGAGGAGAGTTGCAGTTGTCTCCACTCAAACGCCAAAACCGCCTAAGGTGGTAACGACCAGAGCTCCACCTACTACAACGACTACAACGAAGACGACCACGCCATTGTTGTTGGCAGAAGATGATATCGACACCAATTTGGATTATTTGGTTGATCAGGTAAAAAGCATAAATCAATTTTAATGTTAGTATGGGGCAACGTGAAACATCCTCAAGTCTAATTACATGCAATGATTAAATTAGGTGGTTCAAAATATGGCCGAGAGTCTGAGCGGGTCTGATCTTGACGAAGTTATTAAGCATCCTCAGAATTTCGACTCAAGTGCCTCCACCGGAGGCTCTTCCTCAGGCAGTGGTTCAACAGCAAATCCTGACGATGATAAAACGTCCGATTCCAAATTCCCCCTTAATATTTTGAAAGATGTCCAATCCAGTACTAAGGGCAAAAAGCCCAGTAGAACCACGAAACGACCAAGCACAAGCTCCCATAGAACGCTGGATTACAGAAAAGGTAAAAATACTTTTCTTGAAATCTTGCTCGATAATTATGGAATAAGATTTAAAGCAATGCCATCATTCATTCACTTGTGTTAGTACAAAAGTACAGATATCATGAGTATCTTTCAGTGTTTTTATCTTCCCTAGAAATAATACTGAAGTTCCTTTAATTTGTAAATTTAGGAGGTGGGGTTCCACAAATTCTACATGAAGTTGATGTGCCGGTTCTAACCAACGACAACTGTCAAGAAATGTTCCAGAAGTCTGGTCACCTTAAAGCCATCCGTGAAAGTTTCATTTGCGCTGGATACGCTGAGGGACTTAAAGATTCATGCGAAGTATGCAATTCTATGATACAAGTCCAGTTAAATGTGTACTAAATATATGAAGGCATTAAGATGTACTATAATTTGCAATATTATTTTAAAGGGCGATTCAGGAGGTCCACTTTCGGTAAAGCGAGAAACCGGACAGTGGGTATTGGCAGGAACAGTCTCCCACGGAATCAAATGCGCCTATCCGAACCTCCCCGGAGTTTACATGCGAATGACGTTTTACAAACCCTGGATCAAGAAAGTTACTGGACTGAAAACATAAACTTAAACTTTTCCATGTAGTTATATTGTGATATTTACGAGGAAAGACGAGTGGCCTTAATGACTTTCTCTTTGAAGCTGTGAAATTATTATTATTCTGTCTGGTGTTTGTGAGCTTTCTCGGGTGAAAATATATTGTTATTTCGTAGCTATACTATGAATTCATTCTTGTTAAAGGAATCATCAATCACTGCTAGCTCATCCTTTTTATATGCAAACATTTTCGGAGAAATCTACGACAATCCCTCCCGTGTGTCTTAATAATCATGATGAATCATTCTATAGTTTAATTTAATATTTACATTTGTGAATTGTAATTTATGGACGAGTAGTGGTCAAGCCTTATAGATCTTTTGTTAGATTTCCATGCTGTTTTGTAATATATTTCCTTAGACTAAACTCAACATGACGACAAAATAAACGAAGGAGATGAACTGCCCAAAATCCATGTCGGTTTTTAATTAAAATCGATTCAAATCATAATGATTTATACTTTTTTATACGAACTTTTGTTCATTATAGGATCCATTTTGTAAAAATTATTTATTTCCTCCTTTCGAAAGCAAATCTTTGAGATAATAATATATTTCAGGAAAATAGCAAAAATACATATAACTATTTATTTTAGCAATAGCTCCCTGTATGCAATTAATTGTCTGTATTTAAAGAAGTGGCCAATAAAAGGAAAAACACTTTTCATAAAACTACGATTGTTTTTCAAATGCTTTTCCGTCTTTATTTTCTACTCACGTCATAGTATATTCATAATCAGTATCATTCTGACAATAAACAACAAGTGTAACAAAATAAATTAACAATAAAGGACCACGCAAAATAAAATATATGCATAAATATATTCAATAAATTAAATGTTTTGAAATACTTTACAGTATAAAAATCAGAAATAAAAATAATCACCTTCACACAACACAAGAGAAAAATTCACAATGTCGCAAATATTTTATTTCACATACATATTATGTATCTAAATAGATATTCGTCAGTAATCATAATCATTCATAAAAGGTGGTCCTTTATACAATATTAACAGTTTTTAGAGTTTTCCTTTAGGTACTTATACACGCTCTACATACATCATATCATCTTGTTTAGGTACGTGAGTTATACGGCTCGTCGTCATAAAATAAGTTAAAATTCGTGTAAAATAAATATAAATAAAATTAACATAAAATCGTCGAAAAAATTCATAAATTAAATTAATATGGCTAGCCAAAATAAATTAGCTGAAAAAATTGTGTATAAAAAATTAAGCAGGCTTCTCCTTGACTAAAGTCCAGCTAAACTTCATTATATTCCAATTTTGTCCCGAAAGAAACATTTTTCTTATCATGAATATAGTCGTGCAGTAAAACAGTTTTTTGTTGTTGCAAGCACCAATCAATATTTTCCCTATTAAAAATTATCCTGATCCCCCCAAAAAAGAAGAGCTTAAATTAATGTAGTAAAGTAAAACTATAGATTCTACATTAAAATTAATAAAGTCGATTTCAATCATTTACATATTTTACGAACTTCAATTTCGCGAGTCTGAGTGTGAGTGTGCGTGCATGCCTCCCGAGATGATAAATGTGGTGGCAAAGAATGCTTTAGTTATTTTTTGTTGGCACTTTTACGAACTGCAAAATTATTCTTTTGAAAGCATGGCTTCACTGAAAAAATAAGCGGAGTAAATAAAAAGGACTTAACTGTATATTTAACGAATTCAAAACGGGGATATGTATCACTTAAGGGGTGAGTCGATGAGGAGTTTCCAGTCATTATTATATACCTTTTAAACTTTGGTTCATCACAGTTTTGAGCTCAATCATGATCCGGTTGTGGTGGACAGGACTTTAAAATGTTCTTTTTTTTTATTTTGAGCAGGTACTATAAAAAATGCCTATCCACCACACTGCTAGCTAAGTATGTATGCTGCTGCTTCTTTCTGTGTGAGTTATTGTGATTTGATTTTGACGAAAGACTTAGAGAATTAAAATGAAAAGTTGTAGTAGTTTGAAACTTAATTATGGTTGATTTGATGCGATACTAGAACTGGAGGATTTGGTTTATCCAGTGTCTAAACTCAGATATTCTGGTGTACACTCCGTGGTTGATTCGGCTCCGCACACCCGATACCCCAACTGATTACTCCGCCGAGTATCCACCGGTTATCGTCGTCCCTTTGAAGGACCATGGGACCTCCGCTGTCACCTTCGCAGGAGTCTTTACCTCCGTCCCTCCATCCAGCGCAGATGAATATGTGCGGGATGTGTTCGATGTAGCCTGCTTGGCGGTACATGGCTTCGCAAGCTTCGTTTGTGATCACGGGGACTGGTACTTCTTGGAGACGAGATGGGAGTGGACCATCCTCATATAATCTAGAACGATGGATAATTTAGTTACTTTTGAGTTCATTTGAAATAATTATGCATGCACAAAAAATGTTTATACTGTCTCACCTTCCCCATCCTGTAACGTAGCCCGTCTTTCCAATGTGATCGGCGTCATTCTCAGGTACACAGATAGGAACCTGTGATGTTTAAAGAATATGAGTTAGATTTTCAATTCTTCTTAAACTTTAACAGATAATTTACAGAGATTATAATATGTTCACTTACTATATTTGGCTGGAAGGTGACTGGTTCATAGAATCTCAGAAGAGCTAAGTCATACTCGAACGTTCTGGCATCAAACTGAGGATGGGTGGCTACAATTTGGACACGTCGTTCCACATAGCCGAAGGGTTCCTTCTCTTCTGACAAGTCAAATTCGCCGATTCGAAGGAGAAGATCAGTTGGAGGAACCTTTTCAACGCAATGTGCAGCTGCAAGAATGGTAAAAAAATTATTAGTGGGTAATTTAAGACTTTGTGCATCTTACAATACAATAACCAATTAAATTGTTCAAAACAATTACCTGTGATAGCCCAGTTTTCATTCAACAAAGCAGCTCCGCATTTGTGCAAGTAAGTTGATGTCCTCCATTGTCTTAAGGAAATCTGGAAAGGTTCATGAAAAGTTAGTAGAATTCTTCTATATGTTTGATTAGATTAAGCACGGAGACATATTGCTGCGATAATCTTACCTGCCATGGCCATTTTCCAAAAGTGGCTTCCTTTCCTCCAACAATTCTTGAAGTTGGGAAAAATCTACGTCCGCAAACTAAAATAAAATAAAAATATCATCATTAATGTTGAATATGTATGCCTTTTCAAACTTCAATGAGTTCCAAAGTGCACAGTTAATTTGTACTGCTTTTGGGCCTTGATTTACTTCTTTTGTAGTCATTGATCAATAAAGTTCCATTGTCGGAGAAGAAAGCCTCCTCTGGATACCCAGTGGAAGCCATCGTGTCATTATTTCCACTTCCAGGTTCCTGTATTCCGATTGGCGTGGTTGGTGTCTCAGAGGTCGTGGTTGGATGTTCAGGAGCCGACTGGTCCTGATCATTCTCAGGTTCAGGTGATGCTGACGATGAGCTGGATGGTGGAGCATCCGTGGAGGGAGCAGGTGGTGCTGAACTGCTACTAGTGCTGCTCTCTTCAGTTGGTTCAGAAGGCGAGGCTGAGGACGGTTCAGTTGTTGACTGCCCAGGAACTGAAGGCACGGACGGCGTGCTTGGCGTTGATGGGCTGGATGGTGCATCTGCAGGTGGAGTCACTCCTCCAGGTAAGCCAGGCTGATCAGCGGGTGGTGATTGTGAAGAGGATGGAACGGGAAGGTCGGCAGGAGGCTGGACAGGTCCACCAGGTACTTGAGGAACTCCTGAGGGTGGTGCAGGAGAACTGCTTGACTCGCCATCCCCACCTGGAGATGATGGGGCGTCTCCGATAGGTTCAGATGAGGAAGATTCAGGTGGAGAGGAAGTTGTGGTAGTTGAGCCTTGACCTGGAAGGGTAGGGAAGTTTGGAGGTTTGGGAGTCATGGGAGGTTGTTGACTTGAAGGCGTCGAGGGTGATGTTGGAGAGGGTGTTGAAGGGGAAGGAGGTGCTGATGGACTAGAACTTTCTGGAGGTGGTGCTTCTGAAGATGGCGTTTCTGGTGATGATGGTGCTTCCGGTGAGGAGGGTGCATCTGGTGGGGACGGTGAAGATGACGGAGCTTCGTCAGCGATAGGGCCAGCTGAAGATGCCGTCGTGGTTAAAGGCGTCTCCTCTGTAGGCGGGGCGCTGCTGCTTGAACTACTTTCACCCTCTTCTGGAGGAGCCACGCTGCTAGAGCTTTCACCTTCGGAAGGTGCACTACTGCTGGAGCTTTCACCACCCTCTGGCTGTTCGGTGGCTTCACCTTCATGACCTGGTTCAGATGGCTCTGATGCTTCTGTTGTCGACGTTGGTCTTAGAGCTGGGATCGTAGGCTGGATTCCTCCGGGGAAACCTGGGTTCTGACTAGAGCCACCTCCTGCTTGGTCATCTCCGCCTGGGGGACCTGAGGTTGTTGAGCCACCACCGGGAATAGTTGGCTGAGGAATTGGATAGCCTGGCTGTTGGCTTGAAGGATTATCAGCACTTGGCGGTCCTGATGTGGTAGATCCACCGGGGAAGGATGGAATCAGTCCACCAATACCACCGCCACCACCACCTCCACTGCCTCCTTCCTCGCCGTTTTCATGATCACTTTGTGGTTCTGAGGTTGGAGGTGGAGTTAATACAGGGAACGTGCTATTGTGAATTGCAGATGGTGGAGTGCTGCTGGATGTGGTGGGTACATCTTGAGCTGGTTTTGAAGATGGATTTGTCACTTGAGGGGTGGAGGCCGTAGCAAGAGGATCAAGGACGGGGAAAGTTTGACTACCAGGCTTATCAGATTGACTACTTCCTGTTGTAGACTGCGTTGGGAAAGATGGAGCAGTTGGTTGGGATGAAGGCAAGTCTGCGGACGGAGTTGAGGTGTTTTGGCCCGGTACTGGGATTCCAGTGACGGCATCGCCCAAAGGTGGCCCAGAAGTTCCGTTATTGCTTCCTCCTGGAACTCCGGTAGGCAGGGAAGGACCTTGGGTAGAGCTGCCATGAACGTGAACATAATCGTAGTCTTCACCATCTTCGTCTTCTCCTTCACCTGGTGGTGGTGGATTGGGAGGAGTTGGAGTAGAGACGCCTGGAGGATATCCAGGAATTGCTGGTGGTGCCGGAGGTTGAGGTGGTTGCGGGGCAAATGGATTGTCCTGATTAGCTCCAGGGAGAAGAATTGGAATTTTGGTGGATGTGTCTGGGGCAACTGTAGACTGTTGATTTTGTGTTCCTGAACCAGAGCCTGGCAGACCAGGCACAGTTGGTTTATCACCAGTTCCATTTCCAGGGGCCCCGGGAATTTGTCCATGTCCAGGTAGGTCATCAGGATTCATCGGAGGAGAAGTATTATTGCCTGGGAATTGATCTTGTCCTGGAATCATTGTCTGATTGTTGTTACCAGAACCAGGTACATTCGTTTGATTCATGGGGAACGATTCCTGACCCGGGACCATCATCGTCTGATTCATTTGTGAAGGTGGCTGAACTTGCTCTTGACCTGGGACCATCATTGTTTCGTTGTTGCTTCCACCTTGCCCAGGAATCATTTCTTGTCCAGGAGGCATTGTATTGTTGTTACTGCCACCACCACTACCACCGCTTCCAGGGAAGGTTGGTAAATCTGCTGGTGGTTGAACTGGGTTTGTTCCATTACCTTGTCCTGGCACCTGAGGCAAATCTGCGGGTGGCTGAATAGGCTGAGTTCCATTTCCCCCTTGTCCAGGAACTTGTGGCAGGTCAGCGGGTGGTTGTGGCAAGTCGGCTGGAGGTTGAACTGGACTAGATCCGTTATTTCCACCTTGACCAGGGATTTGGGGTAAATCAGCGGGTGGCTGTACTGGAGTTGAACCATTATTTCCACCTTGTCCCGGGAATTGAGGCAAATCAGCAGGAGGTTGTACTGGGAATCCAGGTATTCCACCGGATGGTGGGGCTTGACTCGAGGTCTCGCCACCTTGATCTTGCGCGTTTTCGCCGCCTTCAGATTCAGACCCTTCTTCTTGGGCTTTCTCAGTTGTCGATGACCCAGGAACCTGTTGTGGGGGTTGAGTGATTTGCATGTTGTCGGGAGGAGTCAAAGTGTTGTTTCCTTCCTGTCCAGGAACCATCATGGTTTGATTCATTGGGAACATTTCTTGTCCAGGAACCATCATTGTCTCGTTCATCTGGCCAGGAACCATGGTCTGGTTCATTGGGAACATCTCCTGTCCAGGGACCATCATTGTCTCGTTCATTTGGCCAGGTACCATGGTCTGGTTCATGGGGAACATTTCCTGTCCTGGAACCATCATCGTCTGATTCATAGGAAACATTTCTTGTCCGGGTACCATCATTGTTTGATTCATTTGTCCGGGGACCGTAGTTTGGTTCATCGGGAACATCTCTTGTCCAGGGACCATCATTGTCTGGTTCATCTGTCCGGGAACCATTGGATTCATAGTATCATTTCCTTGACCTGGAACCATTCCCTGTCCTGGGAACATGGGATTATCTGCAGATGGGGGCTCGGCAGGATTCGTGTTGTTATTTCCGGAACCTCCACCGCCACCACCTTGACCTGGAAATTGGGGCAAATCTGCCGGAGGTTGAACAGGCGTACTTCCATTTCCACCTTGTCCTGGGAACTGGGGTAAATCGGCTGGTGGCTGAACTGGTGCTCCAGGAATATTAGGGAATGGAGTGGACTGATCATCAGAGGGACCTGCGGAGGCTTCAGTTGTGGAAGATGAACCCTGTCCAGGGAAACCTGGGAATTGAGGTGGATTGGCAGGATTGTCATTTGAAGGAGGACTTACTCCGGGCAGCGGGGTTGTATTATTAGCGCCAGGAATGCCAGCAGCTTGATCTTGTCCAGGAACCATAGATCCATTATTGCTTCCATCTCCTTGTCCAGGAAGCGTGGGGAAGGATGGCTGAGGATTGTCCATCGATCCATTTGCTGGAAAGCCGGGGAATCCTCCAATCGGATTGTCCTGAGATCCGTTTCCAGGTGCTCCCGGAACGGGCGGTTGTGGAGTCGAAAAGCTCGGTGGTTGGTTGGGAAATTGCGTGGTGCTTGATCCACCTGACCCTTGATCACCCACAGGTCCAGTTTGACCCTCCTCCGGGCTACTTGTACTGCTTCCACCAGGAAACTGGGGAATTTCAGATGAAACAGGAGGCAGAGTTGAGGAGGCTGGGAAGTCTGGCACGGTTTGGTTATTACTTCCAGCCGCTGGGATATTCGGTTGGTCACCAGGTAATTGTGAGGTTTCATTATTGGCACCGGGTACAGATGGCACTGGTGTGCTGATTCCATTTTCTGGAGGGTCAGTATTCGGGCGGTCATGCGTTGGAGGAGAGGGAGACGAAATTGTTCCCTCCTCTCCACCTCCGTGACCTGGATCAGGACTAGCATCGGGATTTTGAGTTGTGCTTGTTGAAATGGTAGGGAACCACGTAATAATTCCACTTCCCGGGGTAGAGGAAGAGGGTGAAGCTTCATCACCAGCAGTACTGGACCCCTCAGTAGTTGAGCTGGAGGAGGGGAACCATGGAGGGAATACAGGGGCTTGTGATGATGTTGACCCTTGATCGGATGCAGGTCCTCCTTCAGTCGTGCTGCTTGATGGACCGCAATAATTTTCCAAGCCTGGTGGACATGGTGGAGTGACTCCACCTCCTGGCGCACCTGTCGATGATGAGGGGACTGGCTCAGGTGTTGACGGTGCTTCCTCAGTCGTTTTCACGGGCACTGGTGCCAAAGTCGTAGCAACGGGGCGGAGTGAAGGACGCAAACTGGCGGATTCAAGGATTTGTTGAGTCTTATCACCGAGGTCACAACAGCTCCCGAAGTAGAAGCGGTCAATACACGTCCCAAGATGGGTACCGTTTGCCTTTGAATTACAAAAAATCGGTAAGACAAACGGAAGATTGACATATTCTTTTTTTAAAAAAGTACAGCGGAAATTGCCACCAATTAAAAAGGCACTGTACTTACTTTCATACAATCCCACGCGAACATGCACACACCGATCTGGTCGGTTTCTCGGTGGCGACATGATAACGGTCTTATGTTTCTTCCGCCAGTTTCTGGAATCAAAGTAATTAATTTTCATTCACGCCTTTCAGTTTTCTCAAGAAAACCTTGTCATTAATCGTTACTTAATAGGTAACTGTTACACTCTAATGGAAAATGTGTGTTCAAAAAGGACAATTTAGCATTCTTTTTCTGAAAAAAGTCCAATTGAATGCTGTAAGTAAACTACGGTAAATAATAACAAGTTTTTACGGTGTACTTGCGTAAAAAACCGAAGTGTGGGAAAAGAGGATTTCAAGGGAATGTGTGCTTTTTCATAACAGTTTTTCTACACAATAAAAAATTAGCTTCTTCCGTTTTAGCGCACACTTGAATTAAATAAATAAATATAGCCAACTTGACCACTTGTCTACAAGATAATATATGTTACTACCATTTCATGAGAGAATATATTTAATATGGCTGCTTTTAGGCTAATGGTCATGTCGACATTGAAAACGCCTGTTTAAAAGCTTCATTTCATTACAATAATTGGGATTGATTGTCCTTTCATTGCGAGAGAAATGTAAATATTTCGAAATGTCAATATCAAAGGTAGTCGGCCGTTACATTGACATAGCTTTTATTCATAATTCTAATGTCGTTTTGCAAATTAAATAAATAATTGGGTTCACAGTATTGGGTCCAATATTATTGGCCTAATATATTATTACATTATATAAGCTGGAACCATTTTGATTTTTGCTTTATTTAGACCGTCTTGTGCGGATTCCTGGAACTCGCGAAAAATTCTAGAAATACTTAGATTGCTGCATTTTGCGAACTTCTGTTTAAATGACATCTTAACTTGAAGTTTTTTTTCAAAGTGCATAATATTCACATTCAGAAGATTGACATGTTTGCTTCAAAAATCTGAGTTTCATATCGCTTATACTTTCCTGAAATTCTGTCCAAAACTACAAAATTAGAAATATGCCTTATAAATTCCTTTTTCTTAAAATCAAAGAATTTTTCGCATTTGCCTTTTGTTTACATCTCCCGTATTTTCATTTTCCCTTTAATCACTGCAGTTTCGCGATGATGAGAGGGTTGGTTCATTCACCTTCTCAGAAAGTTACTATTGCAGAAAAAATCATAATAATACCATAAACCTTCAAAGATGCTGCATTTAGATTACAGGAAAGATGCTATGCGTTGGTTCATGTTTTTGTGCTTTGTGCACTACCTTCTCCATCGCATCTCAATCTCATCATCCTCCCTTTTTTATAGTAAAAAACATCGTATTCGGATTCGGAGTGAGCTGAGAAGTAGTAAGAGTGAAAGAATAATATGGACATGATGATGATGTAACGTAATAATAGTAATGATTTTTATATTCATCATCATCATCATGAATGGAGCAAAAAAAGTGGATTGAATGATGGTGAAGATGATGCGAGATTTTTTTTGTTGTTGGCGAATCACATCACATCACATCATAAATAACATTAGGATTCGCAAGAGGGTTTTTGGACTCGACTCACGTGCAATTCGCAGTTTTGACTAATTTTCTGACAAGAATATTATTTAAAAAAAAGTCTGGGACAGGACAAGAACAATTTCACTCGCATGATAGCATACCTAGATCCGATATAATCGGTTTTAGCTTTGCTTGCGGAAAAATTAAAAGGCAAATTAGTTACGGCCAATCATGCAACTATTCTTCTCCTACTTTTTCTTCCGTTTCCTCTTTGGCAACGCACTTGAAAATTTTATGGCTACTCATTTGTATTATCTGATGGATCAGATTGATGAATGACGATGAAGCTGCGCTGAAAACGGTAAATTTTTATTTCGTCGTACTATAGGTAACCTCCTTTTCAACCACCCCGTCTTCTGATAATCTATGAGGTAATCAAATCAAGTTCATATAATAATTTCTCCTCGTTTTCCGGTTTACATAAGTAATTCTCCTCTCTCCCTCTCCCTCCTACTCCGAGATCGTTTCACTTTGATGAGCAAACAAGACCTTGACTTTTCCTTTCGAGATCATGCATACTACACATACATATGTATGCAGGGAAAAGAGTTTACGGCAAATTGAACTAGTTATATCAAAAGAATCTTTCATTTTCAACCACTTTTATTCTCATTCTTGCAAAAATTCCTTTTGAATTTCGGGGGAAAAAAGAGATGGAGGAGGCAGTAGGGAGCAAATTAGTTACGGTTTTTTGAAGTTGCTTTTTTCATACCTTTCTCATCCCAATGCAATATTGCATACTTTGGGCTCGTGAAGCCATAGCCAAGCAATATAATAATAAAAATCATCACAGAAGAAAAGATGTGATGTGATATGATATCCACAATCCACATTCTTTGAACAAAAATCTTTTTAAAAGCCCTTCAGAGAAAATGGTAACGGTAAAGTTTTCAAAAGAATTTATCGCATCTTTTAAGACTTTTTTAAAGGAGGAATGTAGTACAACAACCGACTGGCTGGATTTTACTGTTTGCTCATCTCGACTCTTCTCAGACACACAATCTACTTTTACGCTCCGATGCTTTTTACGGAAGCTCGCATGCGCATCATATCATCACTATCATGATGGTATTGCACGTTGTAAATACGTGTGCACTCTCTCAAAATCTGTGACAATCGAATGAAAATCATGTTGCTTTTACTTTTAGCTCCTTCTTCCTTCCGAATGGGGTTTTCCTCAGTACAAATATTTCCCTCCACTCCGCTTGAATGCCCCCATTATATGATTATATTACATTCTAAATATTTTTTACGGTTCTCCCTTCATCTTTCTCTTTATCTCGTTTACAACGTCCAAGGAAAAAAAGGCGAAATGAATTTTTTACGAAGATTTGCTTAAAAAAGGTTACTCACCTCGACTCAGATTGGAAGAATCATCGGAAGAGGAGGATGAAGAAGCTGAGACTTTCGCAGAGGCTGCAAACGCTGATGCAGATGCTGCTGATGACTGCCCAGAGGGATACTGAAGAGGTTTACTGTACCTATGTCTAACTTGTCTTGGTGTTGCGGTTGACAAGTCCACTACGAGCACTAGCATCAGTAGCAGCAGAGATGATGATATTGTGACAAGTGAAAAATTGCTACTTCTTCGCGTTGATGATGATGATGATGAGTTCAAAGATGATTCAAGTGAACTACTGGAACTTTTACCGGCTTTCAATTTGCTTTTATTCCTATTGAAAACTATCGTTGCCGGCCACAGCCAGCCACTGTTTAGTCCACCCATTTTGAAGGACCGTAACTAGGAAAGTAAATATTTGATTTGGGTTGTGTGAACTGGATTATTGCGATGAGAAATTTTTAGGTTTTTTATGGGATCAAGTTCTTGTCAGCTTGTAGTCATATTTTCTTCATGAGGATGAGTAGCTGATGCGTGGGCTCGGTTCTTGAATCCAAAATTCTAGAGGTCAATGTTATGCGGAGAGAGAATGACTAACAAAAAAAGCAAGGTTTTTTTGGCAGCAATGCAATTCGCAATTAATAATATCGCATCGAGAAAGGATCCGACTTAATCATCCAAATCAAAATCCACTTTATTTAAATCCACCAAAAGTATCGTGGGTGAAGTGAAAGACGGTGTAGTAGATTGCTTCAGGCAATATTTGTTTATTTTTCAGTCTCGATCTCTTTTTCTTGAACAATTTATGTTGAGAATCCTGCAAAAAAAGGAAAACAAAAAGGATTAGTTTAAGTTACGTTTGCGTGGGGAAATCAAAGTAAAATGGCAACATTGAAAATTTTCAAAGCAATTTGCAAGAATTGCGCATTGACCTAAAAACATTAAGAATGAGTTTGAAAATGATTACGGATGACGATAGAATTATCATGAGATTAATCAAAAAATCATAGTATTTCAACTTTTAAAAACCCATGGATTATGAATATTATGATATGATGCTTCATTGCAATTCACTTTAGCGTTTCAACATGTTATTACGTGTAAAACTCTTATCTCATTTCATGTGGCGGTGGTGTTGTGGAGAAAGAAGAAACAATTACCGGAAAAACTGTGCTAGTGTGATAGAAGGTCAAAAACACTTTATTTTAGAGTAACGCAATTGCTTTTTTTTATCACTGCAATGAAGTCAATGAGTTGGGACTTGACGTGACGTGACGTGTGTGACGTAACAGAGACTATAAGGCAACGAGATGGGAATACAAATAATTTTTTGAGAAACACTGCAATTTGCATAAAATGTTCATCGTTTCACATTACTGCAAAAAATATATTACTCATACGACGAGCTGCTAAATGAGGGCTATTGTTATTGCTGTTACTTGTACGCATATTATATTATGTAGACACTTACATACGTTGAGAAAAAAATTGCTTAAAGTATTATTTATATAGCCATTAGTCATTTCATTTTGCATTTTTTCTCGGGAAGGAGATATTTACAGTCCAAATCCTGCCATGATGCCATAGGTCGGTACCGTTAACGTTCATTTGTATTTCTCTTGGGAGGCTAGGTCTTCCGTAGTGAAACACAGCTTTCCTTTCGAGATACGATAAGGAAGAAATGGTATACCTATTTTTAATACCTAATCCTAATCTTCATTGCACCCCGAAGACATGCACGTTCACCTGTCACGCCAATTAAGAGTGAGAATTATTTACGCGAGATGAGATGATGATGACCGACCGACGACGACCGTGCTGATGCATGAAAATGACTTTTTTCTTCTTTTCTTCGGACTCATTAAAAACCCGAGAAAGGTGATAAAAATGTGTATTAAATGTGGGTTGTGAAAATTGAATTCCATGATGACGATAATTTGCGTGAGACATCATTTCACTCACACAGGCCAGGTGTGAGGTGAGGGCGGATGGATCATATCTTCAGTGAGAAGTAATTACAGAGCCATAGAAAAAAATTACAAGTGCCAAAAGTAGTACAATAAAAAAGATTAATTTCCTACAGAGAGCTAAAGCAGAGAGGAATTCTAGTGTCCGAATTAGGAAGGATTAAGTCATGCACTAGGTATAATGCACCGACCCGAAAGTTAAGTAGGCAAAGCCTGTCATAACCTTATAAAAATTGTCGCGGTCAATTGACAATTATACACGCCAAAGCACCCACGCAGAAGCTCAAGTTCTAGACCTAGAGATTGAGCTTAAAATGTCTTTTGTTCCTCGTTCTACATTCCATTGCATGCAATAACTTTGCTCCAAGTTAAACAGCTCCTCTCAAATCACCGAAAAAGTAAAATGGAAGCATTCACAAAGTCTGGGAATGATTCATGTCATGTCATGCCAGCCAGCCAGCGTCGCTGTCGTAGTCCACAAAATGAAAACTGTTTTGTCATGGAATGTGCTGAATCAGTGTTGACTTCATTGTCAAGAGTCTTCTTTTTCAGAGTATTACTGAGTGACGTAAATGTAAAGTATTACAAATTCGATTTGGCCTACATTTAAAACAAAAAAATATTTTTTAGACACGGAAAGCATTAAAACATCCCAGGGAAGAAAGCTGACTTCATCATCATCTCATCCTTAATCTTTAGTCTCAGTCACTACATGGTAGTCAGGTAGTGAGGTGGACATTTAAATTTGCATGTAAGAAAATGGCAGTGCATATTACGAAAAAAACTGTACTTTTGGTGTCCTTGCAAAAGAAACCACAAATCAAGCGTAGTACTTAGTGAAGAAGAAGAGGAGAAAAAACTTGTCTGTTTTTCAAATCAAGTTTGCATTTTCAGTTCACAGTTCATCATGTTATTGTTATTATGTCGGTAGACCTGATATAATCCGTTACGTACAATCTCAATTTAAAGTATTTTTTCTCCCTCTCTCTTGCCTATCTCTCTCTCTCTCAATTATTTTATGATGCAACAAAGTAAACCTTGTCTTTTTGCAAATATTATCACGCACCTCGCAATCCACCAAATGAATCGATTTCTTTGCAAACCAAATAATTTTATTTTATAATGATGCGAAAAAGTAGATATCTTATCAAAGAACGGCAAACAGGTATATTACGCTTACTTAAGGCGAAGCCCCTCCATTGTTTCTCAATGAATATCATCATCATCATGATTATCATCTCGGTCTCCTCAATCTTAAATGCATCATCTCCTTTCCTCATTCTCCCCGAAAAAATAATATTGTATTTCCCTTCAAATGGAATCCATTCATCTGCCTAGCTGACAGCTAAGACTAACATTGTTTTTCTCTCCACTATGGATGAGTGACTAGTCAACAAGTTTACAATTGCAAAATGTATAGATACTTATAACCACGTTACAGTTATGCTTGTGGGTCATTCATTTACTTGGTCGTCATCTTCATCTGCCTTAGCCTTGCCTTCTTGGATGCGGCTTCACTTCACTATCAGTTTTACCTGGCTTTATAGCGTCATTTCAATTTGGAGCAAGCACATAATATGTAGTAGCTTCTTCTGGCTTGGCGACTTACTACTCGATTCATGAATGAAGTTTGACGAGAGAAAGGAGGATATTTTTACTGAGTAATTTTATTACTTACATATGCATGCATTCACTTCGTAGCAATCTAATTTAAATTTTACTTTGATGATGATTGAATGGATCATGAAATGATGAAAAGTGTGTTGATTTTTTTATTTGTTGTATAAAATATAGGATTTTGGACTAGAGTAAAGTTGAAGCACAGCACTAAAAACAAGCGAAAAGAAAGACAAAGTTTTTCTTTTTTAGTTTGTCGACCTCATTCTTTCACGTTTAGGACGATATTAAAGACGATGAGAACATGCAGACCTAGGTAAATAAATGCAATATTTTAGTTGTAAACCTAGATTGGTCCGTCGCGGCCCTAAAAAGCGCTTTTTGTATCAGAAATATTCATCTGTAAAAGTATCTCATTGCACTTTTTGTTTGATTTGATGTTTGTTTGAAAATAAAAAATAGATATCAATCAGGCGTAACGAGGCTCTGGAATTCATAAAAAATTATATTCCTCCTTACCATTTCTAAGCAGGAATATAATGACAATAATTTCTAGAATTTTTTATACGCATTTTTACGTATTTAAGTGTAACGAACTAGGTGGACCTAAAATCACAGAAAAACAAGCTGGAGTTTGGGTGCATTATTTGCAATTACCACATTCTTTAAACCTGACCGAGTGACGTATGCTCAAAAGAATGAAAATTTTTCTGTTTATTAAAAAAAGTTTTCTTTTGTTGTATATTGAAAGGCCCTTGAACTTGGCCGGAGTGAAGGACAAATATCATGCGGGGAAGGGAACAGAAAAGAATATATGTACATATGAAGTAATTTATC
Source organism: Seira ritae (assembly GCA_027744415.1). NCBI lineage: Eukaryota > Metazoa > Arthropoda > Collembola > Entomobryomorpha > Entomobryidae > Seira > Seira ritae. Next base: position 8,823 of record JAHZNI010001959.1, on the reverse strand, counting down.
CTCATAAGAATGAACTATCGAAGCCGATACCTGAACTGAACTGATCAGCAGCGCTAAATCAATCTTTTTATCTTTGATTCCTTTTTTATACTTCTTTTTGAGGTCGATTATCACGTACAATTTTTTGACAAATTCCTGTGCATTAATGAGCCCTGAAGAAAAAAATTGTTGCATGCACGTAGCAAAATGCCGTATTCATTTTCCATTATCCCAACATTGCATTGTTTTGTCCGTTCCTTCTCGTTGTCTTTTGTGAATCTACAATCTACACGCTATGTCTTTTTTCGCGCAAAGAGTGTTATGCCATGCCACTGCTCTCTGATAACAATATAATATGTACCTATAAGGTATCGTGTGTGGAAGAGCTTGATTGTAAAGTCCATTTTATCATTATCATCATCAACATCAACAGGTAACAACATTTTCGTGATTGTGATAAAGAGCAGCATCATCATAATATCATCCATCCGTCCGTCCGTCGCATCTTTTTCTTCTAAAGTGAAAAGATCCCGTTAGTCTCAACAGGTTTACTTAGTCACTGACTCAACCAGTGAATGGGAAAAGAAAATGTAAAGCCACCACAAAAACACACACAAACACCGGCTTAGCATTATTTCTTTTCACATTATCGCAAAGACGAGATTGCCGATTCCAATCGCTATTGCAGGAGATCAACTGCAAATTGAAATAGTCTATGATTTTGAATATCCAATGTTAGCTTTGGAACAACACTAATTATGATTTTCAGACTTTGATGAAATGTATTCGGAAAATATAAAGGTAAGTTTCGGTGAAAGTTTTTCTACTAGAAGAGCGCGTCAAGCAAAGACTTTCCAATAAATCACAACAACCACTTGGACAAATAATAGAAAGAAGATTTAATTGTGCTGGTGGTTTAGTATGCAAGACCGTTTGGCGTTTTGGATCATTCTTTAAAGACCGATCTAACTGTGCCCCATTAGGCAAAAAAATCCGGATTAAAAAACTGCACTTAATTCTTCGCCTCTTTCCGTGCAAATCTAAACTAAATCCTCTTTTTATAAGACCATATGCATTTAATTTTGAAATGTAGATGATGCCCTATAAATCCCCTCCTCTAGCCGTAATAATGACGGTCTAATTGCTTTTTCGGTGATTAATTACCCCGTATCTAATTCTCCTCAGCTAATTGCAAGTTCAAGGAGTCTCCTTCCTACCAACAATACAGAGCATGTTTCTTCTTTTTTATCTGCTGCGAACAACAGTTACTGTCACTTCCGCATTCATCTTCTCTAATACCATTTTTTTTTCGCTGCTGGTCTTTGAAAACAGTTATTGTTTGCTGATGGCGGCATCATATTAGTCTCAGTCGACAGCTTCACGGCGACCAAGACCAATGATGCAAGAAGAGATGCAAAATGATGCATCGTAAAACACACATCAAGTTAACACGCAACAATGCAATATGTCATTGCTTCATTTCATTCACCACTACGTACCACCAACCACTGCTGCTATACAACGTAAATAATTTTCTAGTATTTATTTGTTACATAGAGCACGGCACGGGTGAAGGATGACATGATATGATAATAATGAAAAATGAGTTATAATGATAGTACGAAACTATGTGATAAACTGGTATTTACCATATAAATGCCAAGTTAAAGGCCGAAGTCGACCCAGTTTACACTCTTTCAAAATAAAAGTTATTATGCATTCATTTTCTAGAAAAATATTGCTTTGAAAATTGGAATTGTGCATGGCATCACCAAAAGCGATTAAGATCTTGCATCTATTATGCAAATGCATTTGCTTATTCGTACCTGAACTTGGAGGAATCCATGACCCTTTTTTCTGGGCGTAAGAAAACGAAATCACTTTTTACTTATGTAGGTAAAAACTTCTCCAGTGCATCGACTGCTTCCGTGTTCACTTTTTTTTGAAGAATCACACTGCATGAACTCCTGTCAGATGAAACAATGAACTGGATTTTTCCGAGGAAATGTGGGTCCCACTCTTCAAAGAACTCTGAGAGAACTCTGACTGTGACTCTGACCCAAAAAATATTTTTACCGTGGGTACAATTTCAATGCAACACGTTCTAGACCTTGGCCCTGTGAATATTACCACACGGCCCGTCACGTCGTCCGTCTCTGCCCCAGGTAGAACTTCTGCCACTGTATTTACTCGTGACACAAATAAAATTTTGTTTTTCCTACGAAAACAAAGTATTATGTATCCTTGAAAGAGAAAAGGAAGACCTAGCTCCTAGCTGTATCTTTCTTTACAACACCACACACCTTAAAATTTATTTATTGCTCATGTAAAGTAAATTAAAAAAGGATCGCACACTTTTATTGCACTTTATTTTTACCTATTTTTCCAGTTTTACGTACTATCTTTCACTTTGACAAGAAAAAGCTCAGTTTGTCAGAAGGAGCAATTCAATTCGCGTTGCATATTATTGCACGCCACGAAAGTGAATCACGAATGGTCTGGGAATCGGAGCCAATTTAAGACGTTGTGGACCTCATAAAAAAGAAACTTTTATTTCTTCTGTACCTAATTAAAGTGCCACTTTTCCTTCAGACACTTTTTTACTAAACAATTCAAATTCCCCGGAGTTGACACTGTCCTGCTTTTCTGTTATGGACAATGAATTTAAAGAGGGGAGAGGTCGTCGTGTCGCGATTTGCTCCACTTTTTTTGATGATGTGACTGGGGGATGGTCCTTCTTCTGATTGACAATAATTAAGTCGGACTGACTGAGAATCAGAATAAAAAAGGTAGGTGATATGCGAGTCTGATGATATGATGATTGTGCAGCAGCGTTGCATCTGCAATCAGAGCTAGAGAACGGGGAACGCACCGCGATCCGAATCTTCTGCTGATCAGACAACAAAGATGAAGATGAGGATGGCTTTGCTTTTCGCGGATATGCAAGAAGCTCTCTCCTACTCTCGTCAAGTCAAACAAAATCACTGACTTACACTACTTCTTGCTGTTGACTGACAAAAGATATTTTTCGGTGAAGTAATAATAAGAAAAAAGGCTCTCTCACTCTCAGGCTGCCGGAGCAATCATGATATGATATTGGTGTGGTGATATGATGGTGTTACCGTAGAATGGGGCAGTAAAAACGTGTAGGTACTCACAAAGTCAGTAATAAGGAGAAGGAGAAGAAGACTGGCAAGTCTTCCTCGTTTTTTTCTCTTCAAAAGGTGTCATATCAAGTCCATGTTGATTGCATACATAATGCAATACACAAATGTACATGAATGAATGCAAAATGCATAATACGGGATTTATACACGTAGAAGTACAAGGATAAAAGGTACGCACATAATCATCATCATCATCATCATTTTCCTCTTCGCTCGCCACAATCAGGCATCATTATCATAGGCAACAGGTAAAGTCATTGTTTAAAAAATCTGTGTACAGGTGAGCCTTTTTACAGCGCAGCGTTCGTTCAGTTCTCATTTAGTTGGTGCAAGTGAACTGCAAGAAGAAGAAGACTCAAGAAGTGAAGGAAGCACACCATCGCATCGCATCAGCTTGAATTGAATTCAAGTAAAGTGGTCGGGTAGCTGTTAATTTTTCGTGGGCTTTGTTGTCTGCCTCTCTCCTCAGGCTTACTCGGTCGGTCGGTGCTTTGGTTTTCCTAGGAAGAAAATAAGCTGAAGAAGAGTGCCACAGGATAAAAACAATCATGATTATATGATAGGATGGTTAGTATTATGCTTGCTGCAGGTAGAAAATAAGGTGCCAGGCGGAAAGATATTCGCTGGCCTGGCCTGGCTTATTGGCCTAAAGTAAAAAAAGGAGATAAATACCTGCATGATAATTCGGATAATGTTTAATATGGAAAGGGTCTTGAGTGAGTGAAAATTTAGGGATTCACGTTAGCATAATGAGTCGAAGGTCCACTTTTTAGAATACCTGGGCGAAGACATGGAGGCTTTCCGGATTATTTTTGGAATGAAAATACGCGACATGTTGGGTTTCCCGATTTTCAGGAAGAGAAAGCGGGAGAGATTCTGCTTACATGCTGACGTCAACCAGGTAGAACTGAGTATGGCTGAGGAGAATACAACGACCAAGCTTATGCTAAAATGTCATGCTTGGAGTAATGTACTCTGGCTCAGTGCTAGAAATCATAATATTATTTAAGATATTTAGTGAAATAATCGCCAGCCCTTAAATCGTAACTCGAAAAGATCACATCATTTTAAACCAAACCTAGTCATTCCTGTCCTATGACTTTTTTCTTTGAATTGTTTTTTAAAAAATCAAGGACACAAAAAGAAGGCGACCAAAATTATTATATGCGCTTGGAATTAAGGTATTTAGGACTCTACCTTCACTTTGTATCACTTTGATCTGATATGATCCTCAATTTAATCAAGTTTTTAAAACAATAATTATTGCTCGGTTCTCTGAATTATTTGCCATTCATCATTCGACACAGATTTCAGTTTCGCTTGAGAAAAAAATGATTTTTTAAAGGGAGCCATTTTTCAAAGAATCTCTTTCTTTTTCATAACTTTGACGTTACGTGATTTTAAACGATATTTTTTTCAAAGAAAAGGCCAATTACGAAGAGAAGATGAACCTGAAAGTTACCGGAATGATTCTGAGTCTTCAATTTGAAGTTGTATTGGTTTGGTATAATGAGTGTGTAAGTTGTAGTTGTTGCAAAAAATGCATTTTTACTTTGTCCGTCCCTACCTAAATACATGAATTCGATTCGACGGATCAGGTTGAGGAACACGGTTACTTATGTACAGCATGTATGAAGTTGGGGATTAAGTGACTTTTCCTTACACAATAGACTTTTTTACTTTTCCGCATACAATTGAAGAAAACAAGACCTTTTAAAACCCCCATTTGGTCCGAAGTCAATTTAACATTTGTTTTATTTGCTTCTTGGATTCACTAATAAATCGGCGATTTTAGCGATTATATAATGGATTTGGTATCAATCTAGTCAATTAAGAAGAAGCACGCCGAAATTCTCTTAAGTTAGAGAAAATTTTTGACTTACGAGACCCAGAAAACATTCCATCTTGGCTAAGACAAAGGAAACATAATGAAGTTATCAAGAACGGATTTTTTCTTCAGAAAATGGGATTTTTCAAATTAGGAAATTTAGGACAAAGTCGTGATGCGCATGTCATCAAAGTCACTGAATCAAATATTTTTCGACTGTTTTATTGCATTTACGTAAAATCGCCCAAAAAAAACTGCGATCGTAAAAATTTGATAACATCGAGATTCAGATAATAATCGAATGTATCACAAGTATCATCATCAAGGAAGAAAATATAGTGCCAGGAAGTCAAAGACACGAGAGTTCCACTTTACGTAGTATCAGTGTATGTATGCATAGTTTGAAGGCTTAATTTTTTATAGAAAACGCGAGACTTCTCGCTCGATCAAAAACAAAGAACTTGTCATCAGGCCGGCTTTTAAAAAAATTTACATTTTTGATTTGAAATAGATACACGAACTTCTAGATCAAGGCCATGCTAATACTGTGAAAAAGGATATTTCACTAATATCCTCTCAGGATGGATCAGGAGGACTAGAGGACTATGAAAAAGACATTAAGGGAATTATGTACACTTATAGGTATCAATAATAATAGCAATTTTTCATAGAGCAAAATCCCATCTTCAACATCATGATGATGTTCATGTTAAACCGGCTGAATGGATTTATGAAGCCAAAAGTCGAAATGAATCGGTGGTTGGTCAGAATCAGAGTCAGACCTCGGCCAACAAACAAGCAAAATCTCAGAGTTTTTTTCTATATATGCAAATGATGATGATGAAGATGAACAAGCACGAAGATTTTCTCGTAGGATCGGTTTTATATTGCCCTAGAATTCGTGATATGCATTGCAAAGTCTTTCTCCATTGAGTCGCCTGTTGCCACTTGTCATTCATTATGGTTTTATGTGATGGGCTAAATGTGAAGATGTGCTCCTCTGAAAAGTGGGAATCAAATTTTAAGAGACTTTTTAAAAAAAGAAAAGAAAGAAATGATAAGACTTTTTATGCGTATTTTCAATCCGATTTGATGATGATACATATATGTATATTCAACATCAGCATGTCTGCTAAATACTTAAACGTCTCTTTTATGCTAATGCATGTTGCCCCACAGGTATATAAAAATTGCTTAACTGTTCTTTTTCGATTTGTGAAGCTATATAAACAGCTTGCTCTTTGCGGAGGTTTTAAAAAAATTGATTTATGTGATGTTAACGATAATGATGCTGATTTTAAGAAATTTTATGACATCTTGATTTCAGCGGCCCCACTTGAGGAGGAACCACCCACATCTCACACCTTCTCCACTAATATTAATGTAGGCATATGCATACTGAGTTCGTTTCAGAATCGAAACGGTACAGGCTTCAAATTGGCAATTACTGGGCCATTAATTTGGGGAAAGGGGAGATTCAAGAAAGTCCGTAAATGATTTCGATTCGATGTGTTGCAGAGACTGAATAAATTTTTCAAGCTAATATTTTATTCGGAAATTAGTCTCAGATGCAGAATATCATTTATAAAGAAGGTTCTATTATTATCACAGATTTTTACCTTTAACATAGACAGAGTCACAAAAATTTTTCACGCATGACAATTAGCACTTCTCGAAAGTATTGCCTATGTTATGATACTTTATGAACCCGACCCTAGACATATTTTACCGTTATTATGATTTATCCATCCCATTTTACATTTTAGCCCTGGTGAGCCAATCAAAGTCCTGTTGCTTTCTCTGTGCGGTGGTGCTAATCATGACATTGATGATGGTTGGTTTTTCAGTTTCCTTAAAAAAGATAATAAATTATTTAATTAGCACATAAAAATTATTGCATTTATGTATAGCCAAAGGAGAAGTATTTTTGAGACGTACTGAGACAGCCTTCTTCAGAGCGTCTTGGAGCTGATCGATTGTCTCGCAGAAGAAGCCTTGACCACCCGCCATTTCAGCCAATTTCTCGTAATGACAGTTCGGAGTTAGACTGTTTGGCGGAAGCCTGAAAATGATAATTAGAATGGCGAGGATCAAGCACGGTGAAGTTGCCGCATCTTCAATAATGTTCATTTTGCATAAAATTTCTATTTTACACAAATGGAAGTTGTTCCTGGTTTTGGGTAAGCTCCTGCCACACATCCTTCTCGACTCCTCCGTAAATGCCACTGTTGTTTACGATAACCACGATCACAGGGAGTTTGTACCTGAGACAAGTCTCGATTTCCATTCCACCAAACCCAAAGGCAGAGTCACCTTGGACGCAAACTACCCGCTGGCCTTTACCTTCAGTTTGACAGTGGAGAGCTGCGGCGATAGCGTAGCCCAATCCAAGACCCATGGTCCCGTAGGTGCCGGCATCAAGGCGGCTTCTTGGCTTTCCATTTAACAGAACAGTTCTTCCAATGTCCATCGTGTTCGCTCCCTCGTTGACGATGATACTGTCTTTTGGAATCAGCTTCTGAACTGTCGAGAGAACAGCATAGTAATTCAAAGGGGTCGAGTGATCGGACATCATGGCACCCACTGTTTTTCTGTTGAGCTCCATTTTGTCTCCGATGGCTTTCCACCAAGCTGTGTCGCGGGGATATTCCAACTTTGATTTGGTCGCGGCTTCAACAAGCTGTCCAGTGATGACATTGACATCTCCAAGGAGGGAAATGTTAGTAGAAATGCACTGCTGGAATTCTTCAGGTTCAATATCAACTTGAATGATTTTTACATTTGGGTCGAATCTCGGTGGTTTTCCGAAATGCAGCATCCAGTTGATGCGAGCTCCGAGGAGGAGAATGACATCAGCTTTCTGAAGCGCCAAGGATCTTGCAGAAGAAACGCAATTTGGATGGTCGTCAGGAATGACACCTTTTCCCATGGCGGTAGGGAGGAAAGGAAGTTTAGTGCGAGCTATTAATTCATTAACATTGTTTTCCGCTCGGGCGTATGCGGCTCCTTTACCGACAACGACGAGGGGATTTTTGGCAGATTTTAAGATTTCAATGGCTTCAAGAATTTGCTCTTGTGGGGCTAACGAAACTGGAGGAGGAGGAAGCTTTGGAAGGTAATCAACATTTTCTTCTGGAACGCCCATGTTAAGTAGGTCACCGGGAAAGTCCAAATATGATGCACCTAGAATTTACTTTGCGTCAGTATCAGTTTTGATTTATGGGGCTAATGGTAAGAAGAGTTTTAAGGTCTACCTGGACGGCCATAAGTTGCCATTCGAATAGCTTTTTGTACGTAATATGGAATCCTCTCGACATTGCTAGGCCTAGCCGAGAATTTTGTGAATGGCCGAACTGCCTCGACCTGACGAGTTTCTTGGAAGGCTCCCAACTCTTCCTGGGGTCTGTCGCAAGATCCTCCGACAAGGAGCATTGGCCTATTTTTTATGGGGAGCGGGACTTTTACCAGCGGCCGATTACCAGTGACCTATTACCGGTGACTTATTACCAGCGAGATTGATTACCAGCCACCCTAATTTCCAGTTACATTAATTTACCTGCGAAAATTTTTGGAACGATTTTATGATGCAGAAGTATGTTATTGAACAATTCAAAAGCGCTTTATTCATTGAATATCTTATGGTGGTATTCATGCCAGGGGATAGGAACGAATCTTAAACAAAATCCCTTTTCATAGCATATCTATTTAGTGTCCGTATGGTTGTCGTGTATTAAGGATTAGAAACAAAGGCTTAACCGAATTATATCCTTTTGGTATGACTCACCAAAATTAACCATTTGGGCTTACCTATTTACTTCAAAACTTGACAATGAGTATTATCAGAGTATT
>JAHZNI010001958.1:0-12158 GCA_027744415.1 Seira ritae | reverse complement strand
TTTTGTTGTTGTTCAGTCCTGCGTGAAATAGGAAATATATTGAAGTGGTAGTAGTGGTACATTTTGGCAGCACCAAGGGCATGATGTTTTTTTCGCGAGACAAAGATGAGAAACAAAAGGGAAAACGATGCAATCACTATTTTCAATGGAGAAAAACATCAAACCATAATACATATCGGTCTCTGCTTTCCCCATTCGGCGTAGCTTTCTCATAAGCAGGCATATTAAAAGTCCCTATAATACATTGGGATTCTCAATAAAGATCAAATAAGCCAGTAGTGAAGGAAAATATGTGGCCCCTATTCTTTTTCTCACACACACCTTTTGAATTCCACATTGCTATTACTATGATCATAAATATATTGGTGTTTTCATTCGAGCCCGCATTACGAAACAAGAGCAAGAACAACGTGCTCCTTTTGGGGAAAAGGAAAAACATTGGACTTGCCACCATGACCACACCACCAACACCCCATGAGCGATAGTGAAAACCGAATTCACCTTCAACTACATACTACCCTCTATTCATTTCATTTATGTTGTCAGCTCTCCCGCACAGAATATAAAACAGCTAGGGAAGGAAGGTAGGTGATATGGAAATGTAGCCATGAAATGGGATAAAAAAGGCACTTACGCCAGATTGCGATAAGGGAACGGCAGAAGGTTCAGAAACAAAAAAATAGATATACAGCACGTTTTCCCGCTTTCTCCGACTTTCTTTTCCGTTTAGTTTTTCCAAAGAAAGATTGCGAACGCGCCTTTCGATGAAAGAAACGCTTCATGATATTGATTTATTTACTCCTTAAATTTTTACACTTCTCATTATCTTGAATGAATTTCGCTTGTGATAAAAGAATCTAATACGGCAGCCTCTCACACTCAGAAGTCAAATATGAAGATGAATGAAAGACGTTATGAGTGCAATAAATGAGCAAGTCGTGCTTATTGATAAAAATATTTTGTAAATAATATTTCATTCAAAGTAAAAACAAACCTTCGATGTTGCATGATTCAGCACTTCTTGCCACGTACTGTCAAAATTTACGTCCTTCTCGTATCTGTGTTCGACAGAAGTCACTGTCTCCTTGGCCGCCTTGTGAATATCTATGGAAATAAAGTAAAAACACAAGTTGGTTATTCAATCTCCAAAGTCATCAGATAAACAAATATATCGCGTACAAACGAAGTATACATATCATCTTACTTATTTGCAAATATTTATGCCCTTTTAATCTGAGCAAATACTAATTTCTATTTTGAATCGATCAGAGAAATCATTGGTAGAAACATAGCCCCTTTGCACTTATAAGATTGGAAAGTAATGCACTACTACTACGCCATTATGAATTCGGAATGAGTATATAAATACATAATTCATTGCGTTACTTTTTTATCTGATGGAAGTGGAAGTGAAGAAGACTGGCATCGCCAACTGTCTGACAGTAAAAGCTTGCAATAATAATGAGCTAAAGCTCAGTCAGTTCGAGCGACTTTCCCTAAGCTGACATACAAAGGCAGACCTTGACTTTAGTGTTTACTTATCTCTTCGATTCGTGTAATACTCTGTAAACCTTTTGTCCTTCTTTCTATTGTGTAGTTTTCTTTACAAGTATACTAATATTTCACGAGGATCACGAGTTTAATTCGCACTACTTTTTACATCACACCAATAATAATAACAACTGAGCCCTTACTAAGTACAAATGTATGTATTAGTTCCCTTTTGGGTAGGCGTACATAATACGGTGAAATCATATTTTTCCACTGGAAGCCACACAATACGCCTGTCTTTTGAAAGGCGTTTTTCGCAGAAGTGGTGCTATAAAAAACTAGTGGTGCTGATGCTCCATATTATCCACTGTAAACGTCACATTTTATACTTCGCACTTGACTCGTATCAACTTTGACAGCGTGAGGTGTTGGATATAAAAAGTTTTAATTTCCCTAATATCATACGATATCATCAACAAGTTGCTTGCTAAAAAACCAGCCTAGCGTGCATAATATCTTTGTTCCGTCATCTAGAGCTTTTGAACTTCATGACTGAGCAAACAGTTAAATTAAACCTGAAGCAAAATACTTATATATTCGAGTTTGTTTTGGAAATGTTACGTGGACTGGGAGTGCCTGAAGCCGCTATATGTATCTCCGATATGATACATGCGTCTACACTTCATTCTGAGAATTGAGTTTGGCACAAAGTACAAAGATCCTGTGAACATATTGCTCACTTTTTTCATTACTTTAGGAAAACTTCTCTGGATTAGACAGACGAGCCCTTGAATCTATGCGTAGACAAGCATGCCAACTTTCACCTTTTCCTTCATACATACTATGCTATACTACATATACATATGTGCCAACGCACAATTACCAACATGTATTATTATAACTTTAGTAGGTACACAAATTTTTATCGCTGTCTCGCGAGTAGTCGTTCCGCAAAACGTCTCAAATTTGGACTTCTACGGTTGAGATATAAAATCCTGTGTGACATGTTTAGTACAAGATTTATGCGGCTCACGGAAAAGTTGTTCTTCCTTGCACTCTATTTTATCTCGTCTGTGTTGGTTTACATAAGTCTAGACGGACTATTTCCCTTTGCCATACACACACAACACAACACATGCGCGCGATTCAAGCAAACAGCTTTTATTGAAACTGATAGTCAATAATGTAATTAAATTTTATGGAACTGTCAGTCTTGCTTTATGTCTCCGTTTCACTGTAATCACCTGAAAGATATAAAAAGTCCAAACAAAAGTGAAAAGTTTTTTTCTTATTGAGAGACGAAAAAAACAAATAGCCCCGCTGCTGGCAAATACCAATGGGATCCTGCAGGCAGGGACGCTTATGGTCGCGGTGGTACCATGATAATTGCTGTTCATAATGCTAATAAGTCAGATGGAAATGGATGAGTGAAAACTCAGAGAGCAAATTGGGAAAGGGAAACTTTTCCAGTCCAATCAAACAAACTTGAGAAAGTAAGTAGGAGTTTTATAATGCGAGTTCCAAATCATTTATTTACTAGTCTTTTACCTGTACTCAAAAAAATCAGTCAAAGTTTTAAACTTTCAGAAGCTCTCGGTTGGATAAAACTTTCTAGATACATACAACAGGAAATCCGGCATTCTGAAAGGAAATGAAACTTTTGATTCGTTAACAACGAGTAACTTGAGTGTGTGGTAGAAAAAAGAACATGAGATGGATGGAAGCATGTATGTATGCTCTTTGTTTTGGTATGTACATTGCCTTTCCCTTACATTAGTGCTTCATTTAGCCCATTTCACTGTATTTATAAGTACCTATTAAACGAACCGGAAACATCCCACCCACTTTTTCTCTCTTGGGTTGATTTTTCCTGCACAAAAAAAGTGCTTACTTCATTGAACTTTCATGTTTTGAAATCAAGCAAAATAACTATAATTTTTTGCCCCCAGCCTGTAAGTGCACTTCCTTTTCCGGACCGTGCTTTAAAATACATGTATTTTATTATGTTGGGATTTAAAAGTCTTTTAGTGTCCCGATTCATAAAAGAATGACAACGCTACGAGGAGAATAATAATTCCTTTAGAAATTGGAATGTATATAAAACTGCTGAATTTGATTTAGAAAATGTCATACCTGAAGCTCGTTGAAACTGCGCGGCTGCTTCAATACATTTTTTATGCAATTCGTCAGCCGTAGCTTTGGCATCATAGAACGGTCTGGCCTTGTCAATCGACGGTCCCAGCTTCCGAATAAGCTTTTCCAGTTCTCCTCCCTGTTGACTAAGCAGTTGGCGAAACTGTCCATTTGCCTCCTACAAAATTCATCAACCCGAATCACAACACTTTATTAAGTTATTCAACGTAAATTTTTGAAAGAACATAAAAAGTTTTCAATTTGTGAAAAAAACGCTGAGAACTTTTGAAAAACTAATGAGCAGTATGATGGGCAGAAGAGGGAAGCAAATCTACAGCGCACAATTGTTGCCTAAAATCCCTGTGGTTTTGGCTTAAATCAACTCGTCGTTTATGAAAGTATGAAACCCGGACCTTGTGTAATTCTTGTTACGCAATCAAACAAAAAAGCAAGTAGATAGGTAGGCAAGTACTAATTTTCATTTCGCCCAGTGTTTCATTAAGTCTCAAAGAACTGGGAGCAGGACTGTACGTAGTCATCATCATCATCACTATCACTTTCTCCACAACTTCTGGGGGCAGCATTCTAAAGCCTTTCATACCTCGCTCGATTAATGTTGCATAAAATACATGCATCCAACATCACTGATGATTTTTTCTTGCTTGCTATAGTTCTTCCCATGAATAGGCCAAAATGCTTGGGAGATATGTTAGAGTTTCCGCACTGTAGAATGAGTTGAGCTCATGGAGGGTAATTCATTATGACGTGTTATATGAGCCATGTTTCAATTAAGTTTAATAAAGAGACACAATAGGGCTCATATAGGATCACTGGCTTTTCTTCTACAAAATTTGAATGTGTTTTAGGCAGCTTCCTTTCGTATATTATATCTAATATTAATATTATATGTGTGCTTCGCTATTATGTGTATCCCTTGATGAATGCAGTTGTAGTATACGCAGTACACGTTTTACGCGCTCGGCCTACTAACAAGAATTTGTTGTCGGCTCCTTGGAATGAAAACATTATTAATAATGGCAATAAGTACGTCGCATCCAAAATATTATGTGCATAATACAACTTCCGTTCTTGTAATAGGCTAGTATGACCCTCCACTTTTAGCATTTTTTTCTTCCCTTTCTCGCATACAAAAAAACGACTGGGTTGTTGGAGATGAGGCATCGCATGGCCTTTATTCGTAATGATCTTTCCTCCTCATCCGTATCATTCTCTGTGAAAAAAGGATTCTTATAAACCTATATATTCCTAAGCGAGAGGCTGAACTGAACTGAGCTGTTGCTTGCAACCGCTCGTGTATGCAGATGACATAAACAAGGATTAAAACCATACATCAGTATTCACGACGCATGCTAAAGTCACTTTTCCATGTCATTGTGAAATGACTGAGTAAAAAATGTGCCTTTGTAGTGGGGCCATACATTATGGGAAAAGTTAAAACTGCGTCACAGTCACATGCAGACACGAAAAAATTCAGGGACGGAGAAGAGAAAGTTGTTGTGGCTAGTTCGGCAGCAGCACGATTTGTACTCTGCGATGATGCCATGAAAGAAGGTTCATGATTCATGGTGTTTATGTAGTCACATATCAAGTTAGTCTGTCGAGAGTGAGTCGAGGTTTCGATCTAAGGTAACCATGCACAATTTCGTATTCCACATGAACTTCACATCATGAATCACACATTTTCCTCGGACTGCGATTGGAATGCTGTATATATTCCTTTTGAATTTCCGAGAAGTGAAGTACGGGAGTACATAAATATATTTTATCTTTGAATCTCCACGTGATTGCTTCTGATTTCTTCCTTTCGCCCGCAACTTTCACCAAAGAAAGAAATGCTAAACAAGAAGTGAAAACCCATAAATAGAAGGTTTGAAGTAAGTGGAGTGAGGGAGGCTTCAAAAGTCACATTGTTATTGCCTATCAAACTCAACTTCTCTGGAGTAGTCTAATTTTTGTGAATGAATGCAAGGCAGTCTTCTTGAGTGCAGTTGTGAAGAAAGAGGGTATTTTTTATGAGGTAAGGAAACTTCACCAGCAATAAAAGTCCTGTCCTGTTAAGATTTGTATTGAAAACAAGCCTTTTCAAGCCATTATCCACACATCTAACACTTTGGACTATACACACAATATCGTTAGATGAAAAGGACCATACAATATTTGGAAGTGTATGGTTTTGGATGAAGACGTCGCTGAATATTCTTTTCAAAGCCTTCCAAAGAAATAAAAGCTTCCCTTACATCATGCTTTATTCTTGCTTTCCTTTCCATGTAAAATACCGTCGAGCAAGCACTGTGAATAAGGACGTATGCATTTCCTAGAAAGTATGTACGTACAACACTTTTTGAAAGCGAATGCATCACAAAAATACAAATGTTTCAGGCGAAAAATAATCTGATGGAGGACATGGTAAATTGTCCCTGTCGAATGATATTATTTTCCACACAAAAAATTACATTGGCAAACCAAATCACTTCCAGAAACTCGCAGAAGTTGATAGATTTGAAGTGAAAGTTTGCAAAAATCCTAGACACCTTTGTCAAATTACAAAACGAAGTTTTCCGATCAGTGAATAAATTTAAATACAAGGAAAAAGGAAAGAGATGGGGAATGCGACGTCAATGATTTCTTTAAAATGATTACTGAGTAAGGATATCCCGATATTATATTTTTGCAAAAGTTTTGACATTAAGTCGCCCTAAACTTTTCCAGCATTTTCTGCAAAAAATGGCGAAGTTCTCTCAAACGTAGAAATTGTGCATGGAGTTATAGAATCTGCTTGATTATTTTCCCTCTTCTTTCTTTTGAATTACAGATAGTGTACAACATGTGTACGGGTGAATTTAATCTTGCTCGACACATGTGTTTCTCTCCACTTGTGCAACCGCTTGTTACAAATAAAGTCAGCTACGGCTACTACGATATTAGTTGTAGCGGTGGTGGAATGGAGAACTGAATATTATAGAAATTCCTGCTTTTTCATAAACATCAAACTTTTTCTCGACAAAGACGTACGTTCAGCTGGTAAGCTGGTGAAAGATGGGAGAAAGTAGAAAGAAAATTTATTATAAGAAGATGTAAAAGAAACAGAAAATCCTTCATTTATGTGGCCGAATCCTGGCATATTTCATTCATTCTACGCCAGTCCTCCTTCCCTTCTTTTCCTGATTGCGAGTTACATTCTTCGTCTTCTATTTTCACTTTCAAAATCGTTTTTATTAAGCTGAGACGCGTGACTTGTGCACATTCTCCTTGAAATTTATTAGGTATCACTCAAGTCGTATTTTTTCGAATAAATGCCACATTCAGTTAAGAAGTTAGATGTTATTATTTTTATGAGTGATTCACTTGGTAGAAAGAAAAACGTGTTTTATTCTGGTGTGAGAAGGTGTGCATAAAGCTAAAGAACACTACTCACAGAGGTAGTATGAACACTTCTTTCAATTCCCTCATGAATTCTTTTGCCCAAGACACTTCTTTTATTTCATTAAGAAAAGGAGAAGGCGGGCTGGTAAAACAATCAAGCGGTGAGTTTTTGTTTGAACGAACCTGACAGCTTAAGCAAAACGGAGCGGCTCACTTTCTAGTCTTATGGCTTCCTCAGGGCCTAAGAAAAAAATTACTAGAACAGAAGCACTGGGAAATGGTTGAAAATTCAAACAAGTAATGTTTAACCTGACCGCAGAAAGTGTTAGCTTTGTAGCAGATTTGAGTAAGTTCAAAGCCTCATCACTTCAGATACGATTTCCCAGGACGCTAACAAGAAGAGTTTGTATTTTTAAACGGTCTAACTTAACATCGATATATCATCCACTTTTCCTTTCCTCTAGACATACAAACAATTTAGAGCTTCGAGACAGGCATAAGGAGCAGAAATGAACTTTTACTTAATTGCGTGGAGTCGATTTCTCACCTAATTCACCTAATGATAGAATATTAATTAAATACTGAGATGGGGAATCTATAATTACACCACGGTTATTTAACCCTATTCGAAACAGGCTGTTGCAATATGAAACGTGCATATTGTATACCGCTACCGCATCGCGGTTGGGTAAAATGGTAAAAATGTGTTGACCAATGGATATTAAGTGAAAGGTTAAGAAACCCGCTCATTGTTAAGAATTCATGAAAGCCTCCCTAAACCTATATGTACTACCAATTTTTAAGAAATAGACTTAATTTCGCCTCTCTTCGCACCTCTTAAAACATTTCGTCTAATTTTCCCCCCTTTCAGCAACTAAATTACTAGTGAGCATAAATATGAACCCTGTGAGAAACGGAAAGAAAATAGGGAATTCAAAACAAAAGAAAGGCTTACGTCTAATTCCTTCTCCAATTTGTTAATTTCATCTGTGGCACTGTTCAGCTTCTCTAGCTCTTCCTGAAAAATAGAAAGAAAAAATGAATTAGAGTTAAACCTGTTAAACCTCACTCAAGTTCATTTTGCGTATCTTGACGTGAATTCATTTCTTCGTTTCATTTGACGCAACACGGTAGGGAGAATAGGCTACGTTGAGCTAAGCGAAAGAAAATAATTGAAAAGTTAAAAGAGAAGGAAAGGATTAGAGAGGCGATGTGGTGCTCGATACACAGAATTTTTTTAGAGGTTTCACACTTTCACCGCTCCAGCTCAACACAATGGCATGCATTTCTGGTGTTTTATTATAAGATCTCTTCGTCGCCTTTTTAAAAAAATACGAAATGATGAAGACGATTCATAGGAAAGGAAAATTGCCAAGTCAGAAAATTTTTAGGGCGGACGGACGGACGTAGTCATTGAATGATTATAACATTCTTCTTTTCAGTTTTCGTGTATATAGTTCCTTGGCTAGCAAGAAGGAGCCCCGGTACCCTTAGTAAGTTCTTTTAGATGGGAAAAGAAAACCAGAGGCGGAAATGAATGAAAGGGAAAATAAAATGGAAGGGAAAAGAGGTGACGAAAAATGGCTTTCCTTTGCTAACCAGCAAGGCAACCACGTTTTAAGGAACGGGATGGTATCCTATATCCATTCCAAGTCAGTTAGTGATACCACACCACCATACCACGACCATCAAAAATAGTGTGAATGGGATGGGTTTTTACAAAATCATACGAGGAGAAAAGAGCATGAAAGCAAAAGGCTTAAGGGGAGTGAGAAAAATTACGAATAAAAGAAATACATAGTGAACGTGTCTACGGAGAAAAAAGTGGTAATAAATTCCGTCCCTGAACAAAATTAATGGTCATTTTACAAGAGGTGAGTCGGCAACAACCACTCGGTCACAAAAAGTACCAGCAGCAGCAGCAGTATCATCTCATCACTATCATTTCTAGTGTGCACTCACTTAAATTCTTTAGCATGGATGCGGAGACTGGTTACTGTTGCTTCATGCTTCAGCATGGCGCGCCCGCCTTCACACCCTTCTTTTTTTACAAAGTAGTAGACGGCAAAAGCAAGTTCAAACTTTTCCTTGTCCAACTATGACTTGGTGGGTGCCTAATGGCGTAAAAGACGAAGGAGTCAAGTCTTTCTTCTATGAATGTGCAATATTACAAGACCGCGTGGTAAAAACGCATAAACTCCTACTTTCTCTCTCTGTACTTCTGCGAGGCTGAGAGAAAGTAAGAATAGAACTTCTTCATCTCTTTTTCTCGCCTTTCAAGATGGCTCGACTTAGTTTCTTCAGTCCTTACCGGATCGGTAAGATAAATTGCATAAATGGTCGAAGGAAGGATACTGCTAATAAGTAGCCATTCTAATGGAATGCTATCAAGGGGCTTTTTGAGACGAGATGTGAACTAGGGCTTATGACTTGAAAATAGAAGATTGGAATTTTGCCATCAAGATAAAAATAATACCGCTGCATTTGCACCTTCACAGAAATATATTATTGCATGTCGTTAATCGAGAGTTTAAATTGAGAAAAAAGTGCAGTTGCAAACAAGCAAACGTTATCAAGTAATTAATGTCAAGGGACACTCACCTGAATTCGTGGATCCAGATCTTCTTCGCTGCCGGCATCAACACTTTCCCTCTTCGACATTGTTCTTCAAGATGAACAATCATAAGAGCAAGAATACTCTTTGTTTCTGATTTGGACCGGGCTTAAATTAAACTGATACGGATGTGGATCCGTATTGTATGAGTACCCAACAAATAGTTTGGACTTACAAGTAGTATACGTGGTTACTGAGGTTTGATCTCTCTTACTCTCGCACTTACTTAATTTCTGTTCGCATTCTCAATACATTTTATCTTTTAAAGCATATCTATATGTATCTACTTTCTCGGTAAATAACTAAATTGACTCATTATTTGATTTGATGAAGAAATATTCTATAAAAATCAATATTGCTAAGGCGGCTTGGCAGCTGCATTAAATTAAAATGCCTTTTAAATATTACATGAGCATTTCCGTTTCACATATATATTTCTACTATATATTATAGTCACATCATTTTGGAACAATGCCTGTAGTTGACAGAGAGAAGTCAGCGAAACGAAACATGAGATTCCTCTCAAAAAACTTTCCAAAAATCATGTAGCAAGTCACTAGTAATGATGATTAGATACAAAAGTAGTGTCTGACTTAATTTATTTAGACCGCAAAAAAGTGTTCAACTTTACGCAGACCGAATTCGCAGGATTTTCAAAAACGCAGTAGTTTCCATCAATCTGAGAAATGTTGACATGGTCAAAGTTATTCCAACTGCCTCCATGTTGGTCCTCGGAGTATTAAATAGTGCACAACCTAAGGAGCTTTTCCAATGCGCTGATTGCAGGATTACAAAAGTAAATGTATGTATGTATGTAATATGTAGATTACGTAAAAGTATTCTCAGTTCTCCGTAGGAGGAAAAATGGCGCAGCAGGGAAAATAGAAACGCATTCAAATTACTTTTTTTTAATCTGCGTCATACGAACACGAAGAAAGAAACATTCTTTATTTTTAATATTAGAGTTGGGTGGAATTAGCTGCAATGGATTGCTCAATAATCAATAATACATTCCTAATCCCTAAGCTCATCCTTGTTTACAAATAGCAACCTCATTCAAACAGAACAGATCCTTTGAAAACTATTCTACTAGAAAGGGAAATGGGTTTTGTTTGTAGCTTCCGTTTAAACTTCTCCTTCCCTTTCTGAGTAAGTCCCTTCTCCCAGTAGACTTCAATCTTTACTCGATTTATTATATAGCTCTTGTACAAACACCGGTATTACAGTAGTGATATTAGAAAGTAGTCGAGCATTTAATTTTGTTTTTTTTTAAGAAATTGCATAGACATTCATACGTACATAAATACAAACATCAACTAGAAAGGTACATCTTCATGAAGTTGAATAATTCAATTCTGCAATAAAAGCTCGAGGATGAAATTTTTAATGAGGATACTAATACGTCGGTGAACTCTAAAACTAAAAGTCAATTTTACGAGTTTCGCGACTACTCAAAATTTTGTTTTTTTTTAAGAAATTGCATAGACATTCATACGTACATAAATACAAACATCAACTAGAAAGGTACATCTTCAGGCCTTCTTTCTTCTTCCTTCAAGCTCCCACTGACAGTCACTTATTTCCGCTTCCCATTTCATTTCGCCTTAAGTTTTAAATGGGAGTCATTACTTCCAGTTGTCGTTTTCATGTGCCATGCACACAAGCCGGGAAACAATTACACGATAGTCGTAAGGAGAATATTGCTATTTTTTAAAAGAACGTATGTATGTATTTATATGTATGTACTTCTCGGCGAACAAGAGATGTTTTGCGGTTTAAAAACAAATTCAAAAAAGTTTACGATTATGTAGCCCTCAGGAATCCGGCTTTTTTTAAGAGGCGAGTTTTTATCTCCCAATATAAACTTCAGCTTCGCCTACGTACTTACATCCGCCAACCACACACAAAAAAGTCTCCGACTTTGTCTTCAATCTCCACTCCACTGGTGTCTTACAGGAAGGACGGATATCATGGAATGAGATCCATTTCGCAGTAATGTCATAACCATTATCTTACATTTTTACGAAGCACGGCAACAAACCCGTCACTTTGAAACAACAGTCAGATCCAGTGCCTTCTCCAGAAGTCCTACGGAGATGAAAGGAAATGAATCTTCCTCTCAACTTTGGAGTCAAGAGGAACGAGCATAAAGCAAAAGTGAGTAACGACGACAGTCTACTGAAATGTCACACGCACGCACCATGATGACGGCGAAACAATACCTGAATTTTAACCTCTAACTTCAGAAGACACAAAATGGAAACTTAAAAGTTGGAGCAAATGCAACAATTCTATTTTGGTAGTTTTTCGCGCAAAAGTGATAAAAACAAATACAAAACAAACGTATTCCTAAATGCTATGATATATTACGTGTAGATTCTTCTTCTCTAGAAAAAATATATAAATAACTTACAAGGAAGTTGAATAATTCAATTCTGCAATAAAAGCTCGAGGATGAAATTTTTAATGAGGATACTAATACGTCGGTGAACTCTAAAACTAAAAGTCAATTTTACGAGTTTCGCGACTACTCAAA
>JAHZNI010001957.1:0-16602 GCA_027744415.1 Seira ritae | reverse complement strand
TTTCTAATTCAATGTTTACATTTTTAAATTATAAAAGCAAGAATGAACTTTAGGCGATCAAGCAAATGTAAACATTGCATTAGATTGAGGCTGATTGGCTGGAAGTGATAAAGATTGTGCTCCCTATTTCACACTGCGGCTGCCACTCTCTCTAGTAAACATACTCTCTGAAAAAGGCGAGATGAAGTGAAGTGGAATTATATTAATTAAAACCATTAGCAAGACGTTTACATATATAGACAAATCTTTTACCACAAAACTCGCCAAAGTTTACATATATTCCAACAATATCGCAAAAACGGCAAAAAGTCATTTAGTTATAACTTACACGATAAAAATATTACAAATTGAACTAAGAATTCCTTAAATATTCTAGTCATGGCATTGCATTGTATTTGCCGACAATATATTTCAGTCTTTGGGCTCTATCAACTTCGACAGTAAAAATATTTTCGGAAAAAATTGGACTTATATCGCAAATATCGCAAATGGAAAAACACTGAAGAAATTTAACCATTATCCAGGAAAACAATGGGTAGCGTAAGATTGTGGTTTAGGAGAAACGCGTTCAAATTAATGCTTTTTAGGTTATTTGTTTTTGGTTTTTGGATTACCTGATAGCAGGGGAATCTTTGCCTTTGCCTATCTTCCATTTTACCGAATATACCTACTATATTATGATAATCGAAATTCATTGTTGCAGGTAATTAAGTTATGTACTTTCAGTGGTTGTTCTGTGAGATTAACATTATGGCAAACATTCAGCAGCTGTTCATGCAACCATAGTATTATGTACAAATTTGTGAAAAAGCACGTAAAATGATCTCAGAAAAATTGATTATGGGGAAATCTTAAATGTGGAAATTTTATTTAGGCAATTATTCTGGAGGCAGTTCCTACAGGGGGAAACTCACTGTTGTGGCAATTTGCCGGAAGCAATCACAGTAGATTCATGCTCGTGGAGAATTTCACTAGATTTGG
Organism: Seira ritae; assembly: GCA_027744415.1. Classification (NCBI taxonomy): domain Eukaryota; kingdom Metazoa; phylum Arthropoda; class Collembola; order Entomobryomorpha; family Entomobryidae; genus Seira; species Seira ritae. The sequence continues at coordinate 15,621 of JAHZNI010001957.1, read as the reverse complement.
GGGCAGTTTTGGTGGAATCATTAATGACATTGATCCTAACGAAAGTTAAGGAAAACCCTGCATTATTTACAAACCCTGGAAGAAATATGATCGTTTAAAATGGAGAGAATATAGGGGGAAATGCTTTATGAATTATGCTCATGTTCTAGCCTGGGAGATGCTCATCTCCTCTACTCATGCTCCCCATTTCGTAAGTATTTTCCTCCTCGCCTCTAAACCCTAGCATAGCGGAGAAAATCGGAGCGGATTCTCGTTTCCTTTCCTTTTGCTCTGTATTCTTTTCATTATTACCTAACACATTATCACATCACGAATCAGAGATTTTCCTCGCTTTATTACCAAGTAATACCAACAACTCCACTCGCTTTGCTCTTCTAAAGGCAAAGTAGAGCTGTTAAGCTTCATGCATTTGCTTTTGCTATGCATGCATGTGTCATTGTCATATTACATGCTTAATAAAGCAATAAACTTCTGATGCATTCACTAGATCTCTAAGCCGAGAACGGACAGCTTAAACCTATTTAACCCATCAAAGAACCCATCAAAAAAAATTTTTAGCCCGAATTTGCAAGTTAAAGGTCGTTTATTTGATACCTTTAATCGATTTGTTTCATTGCATCTAATTGAAAACTCATAACGTTTTTTAAATTTTGAAACATAAGTTATGATGCGTCGAAGTAAAATTCCTTTGATAAGAAGTAAAAACCAGGGCTCGGTAATCCACCATTTTTAGTTTTGGAATATGGAATAAAACTTTTCATCCTGAAAAGCTGGAATGGGGATTGGAATATGGAATATTGGGAGCATGTGCGGAATATAGAATGTGGAATATCGCTCGTAAATCAGTGGAATATGAATTGGAATATGGAATATCAGAAATTGGCCGTCCGCAGCTATGGTCAAGAAAGGTCGCCTGACCCCACTTAGAAATTATCAAATCACTGGTATTTTTTCATTTTGAAGATTTTCTCATACAAATATGTATGCAACCATATTGATTTAGTCATAACACAAATCAAAATATCTTCAATAGGGCATAGTAAGAGAGACTTTTAGTGATTTAAAAGACAAAACACATCTTTAATAGAAAGCAGGCTTCATGCCCTTATTTAATTTTTCCTCGTTGGGATATCTATATGCGTGTATAATTTGGACATTGTGTCAATATTTTTCTGAAAATATTTTTGTATCCCTAAAATCCTTAAATTACTTTCAAGTCAGGATAGGATAGTAAAAAGTATATGTAAGTCATTGTTGTACATATGCTTTAAGGAGTATAGCATTCGTACAAGTGTGCTTTGTTCACAAATATAGCTAGCATTTTTACAATTGATTTGTCACATTTCATGCATCTTAATGTCTGAAGCTCCAAAGAGAAAGCTCTGGAGCTCAGCCGCACATCTCAGAGCTAGTGTTGTTGTAATGCTGCTCGATTTAACTTACTTTACTATAAACGGCCTCCAAAAAGCCAAAAACTAACAAATAAAGTTGAGCTGAAAAAGTTGCAAGTTAGAACCTTTTGCCTATATTTTTTCGTAAAACTACGGTGTGTTTGAGATTATTGATAGTGACTTCAATGCAAAAAAACTTAAGATATTGAGTTCAACACTTTCCTCGTAAAGTGAAAGAAAATACGTGCAAATCAGCAATATTTTGCTATTTAAATGGAGGTGGAAAGAATGAGTGTTTGAGAACTTCAGAATCGTAATCAGGTCGTATTCGTTAAGTTCTATTATGGTTTCCATTTTTAAGCTCAATTATGCGATTGATATGTTATTGTTATGTTAAAAAGTTATTTAGAACATTTGGTATTAGTTTGTTGGCATTTTGTGCCTGACCCTCCTTGGAAATTTTCTGCGGACGGCCGTAAAAAACGTGCGGAATATTCGTGGATTACCGCAATCAAATCAATAAAATGTAGAAATGCCTTGGGTTTGCCTCGGAAACCAAAAAATTATAATTAATTCGGTAATTTGATTTAAGTTTTTACCTGAAGGATCCAAAATGTTTTTTCGATTTTTATTTTTAAGTCATTTACCAGTAGACGTACCTGTTAGACGAGATGAAATATTAATTAATATAAATGCGATAAGATTAATTGGCGTAGACGAGACGACAGACTTGTTAACAAAATAATAATACTATGTTCATATTATTCGACTGCAAGATTTAAATGCACCTGTTTACTTCACCATAATTATAGTTTTAGAAAAAAATGATGTCCTACTTCGTGTGACCAACATTATAAAAACACATACATCCTTCAGCGATATGCATCTACTGCAACATTAGGTGAAGCGAAAATGCTCATGTATTCAGTTCTACTTTCTTGGCACATAAAATGTGCTTAATATTCCAAATTGTGAATGATTTCGTGGAATATGGATTAGGAATATGGATTGGCCGTAGTTTTTGGAATATTTTTTGTGGAATAATTGTCTCTGAAAGTGGATTATGGAATTGGAATATTATTCCATAATCCACAACCTAATTCCACCAATCCATAGTCCATATTCCGGAATATCCCAAGCCCTGGTAACGCATTATTGAAACCAATAAAACAAACTTTTGAAAAGAAATTTTGTGAAGCCTTTAAAACTTATTACCTTTAAATTCAATATGTAAAGCCTCTCAGATTAACAATAACTTTCATGCAGAGTGTCTACAGGAATTAACGAAATATGCATATTTTTGTCAATTAGATACTAACATCAATATTTTATCATGCTGCCATTCATCATTACGCCGCCATTTTTACGTGCCGGCGTTTAGCCGTGCCGCCAAAACTCAGTGTCGGGAATTAGGCTCCGTCGAACTGTGTTAGGAATGACGATAAAAAGGGAATATTTTCTGTTAAAGAGAAGGGACATTTTCGAAGCCTATGTTTTCTGAATTCTGTTGGTCTTATTCCACCTGGGTCGTTTCCAAATTTTCTCTTGTTCTGCAACTATAGGAGAACATTTTGTGATTTTTGGGTGTCCAACTCGCTTAGGACCATTTAGAAAAACTCTCGTGATTTAAGCAAGATGCAAGGTACTAAAGGAAAAAGTGAAATATGCATTTAAAAATACATTAACAGAGCTTTCAAACAAGTCATAACTTAGGGAGGGATTTGCAGAAAATTTTGATCTGAGAATGGATTATTAAAATTCTATCATTTTCATGATTTTGTATGGGAAAATGGATAATATCCAAAATATTCATTGTGAAAATCACAATATCGCTACACGTTGCTTGCTATTATGTAGCCCATCAAAAGGCAATTCGGATGATGTGCTATGTCCACAGGTAGCAGGATTTCCCGTAGGCTGGTCCCAGTGTAAACGTGTCTGATTATAAGTTAAGTTTAAAAATTAACCGAACATTCGCAATAGCTATTCCTGTTTAATGCATCTCATTCAATCGTGAGATCGAGATCACTCTTTTGCTTCTTTATCTTTTATATCTTTTCCCATCATCGTAAGTCCAATGGTTCCCTCTGGTTTTATTATCATGAAAACGAAAAAGTCCGCTGGACTCAATACCTTTGGCATTAGATAAATCCATTTCGATGATGATGCAATAGCCTTTAACACTGTCCTTTTTAAAGCTAGACAGGGTCAAAGCTACTTACTATACTATAATGTGCTGGTAAGATATGAGTTCTCGTCTATGAGAGCTTCTGTTTGTCCATGCTTTCCTTGTGATTGTTTATATTACAGATATTTTAAATCGTAAATGCAATTTTCTATTGTAAACCCCTGTTTTCATTACAAAATGTACGTTAAGACACGAAATTTGGTGGGACACCGGGAAATACCGGCCAGTAAACGCTGTCGGGATTGTACCTTTATCTTCATTTTTTTCATCCGAGCATGACTTGGACGATGCAAATGCATCCTCAGCTCATCATCGCTGCTCTGACATCACAATGAATAAAAGAAAATCATGCAAAACTTTCAACTTCTCCGGAAGGCGCAACCGGAAACATGAACTTGCGAGAATTGTTTTCAACTGAGCCTACTGCCTTATTTTCCGACGTGGTGATGGCGAAACTGGGGAAACTTTAGGAAGTGATTTGAATAATATACATTGTAAAGAGTTTGTAGGAGGAGCTTATCATGTTTCATGTTCATTCACGAACAAACCTTTCATTATTAATGATCCTGTATTTATTTTACAATTTCAGGCGCCTTTGTACAACAGCGAAAGTTGAAGTACCTATAATTGGTAACTTCTGAACAACGTTTAGCACGCTATGCTGGCCTTGCGTTTTGCTCATCCAAATCTCTCAGGACGAGTTATAAAATGACGTCTTTATTCAAGCTTTATAACAAAAGCTCTCATCTTAATATACTTAGAAATAAGAGACATGCAAAAACAAGACGATGATTTAAAGTCTTAAACACAATTATTTCATCTTATTGCTAATTATTGTGCGGATTTGACAGTAATGTAGTCATGAAGTGTCATATTCGAAATATTTTACACAAACATACTAGATATTAGATATTTTCCCTCCCTTCATGTCACTAACTTTTGTTTCACACAAATGAGAAAAGTCTACGTCACACTACACGCACAAAAACAATCTCTCTTCACCGGCATTCGTTTTTTCCCACAGGCACAGTAAATCTTTTTCTCCTATCACTATTTTCCCAAAGGCAAGGAAAATTCCATAGATTTCGTCTTGATAAGCAAGGTCCTTGAGAAGTGGAATTTTACATTCCAATCAGTGTATCCATATGTAATTATATATAACTTTACTGTTTATTTTTTTTCTTGAAAGATAAAAAACACATCTACAATGACAATANATTTTACATTCCAACCAGTGTATCCATATGTAATTATATATAACTTTACTGTTTATTTTTTCCTTGAAAGATTAAAAATACATCTACAATGACGCTAGAAAGATAGAAAGTAACGTATTTGCAAACTTTTCTCTCTTTACCGATATTCGTTTTTCCCACAGGCAGCGTAAATCTTTTCCCACTACAATCTTTTCCTACTATCATGAGTCACCCACTATCATATTTATTTTAGGTAAATTATATTTCACAAATTCATTAGATAAGCGAGGTGCTTGAGAAGTGCGATTTGACTGCCCGACCAGTGTATCTTTATGCAATTATATATTAGCCTATTGTTTATTTTTTCCTTGAAAGATTAAAATTGCCTCAGCACTGAGGCTAGCAAGATCGACAATGACAGGCTTCGACTTCATATTTTTATTTTATCATGGCATTTATTGCATACACCAGGCTACACGGCAAATCCAGTATAAATAGAATTGAGTATTACATTTATTTATTTCATTCTACTGAAAGGGGTTTGTATTTTTTGAAAATTATTTGTGCCTTTCGACTACTTTTAGTGTCATTATCGAAGGTCGCATTGGGCTATTACTAAGGGTTGAATACGATATTATCATATCTAAAGAAACGTTGTAGTGCCAATATGATGTAGAGTGTGAGGAAGTACACATCCTGCCTTATATATTGCTGCGACAAAGGTAACTTATTAGGGACTGTCCATAAAATACGTAACATAAGAGATAGTACTTCTAATCAGGAATCAGATCAGATTCAGGAAGATTTTTTGAAGTTCTGATCTGAAATTAAGAAATCATTCCTGAACTGATCTGAAATTTTGCAAGCTTTCCTGAATTTAATTTCCTGACTTATATTGATCATTATATTTTGTTATCCCATTTCACTTCATAACAAGTAAAAATGTGCAAAATTCCAGTTCAAACGAAAAAGTAAAGATTATTTTGGATCACATATGCAAATACCACTTCATTTGTTTCGAAATGATTCATCATTTTTCATTGTTAACCCTTCCAACCTTTAAATTCACTATTTAAATTAACATCTTAAGTTAAGTTATTCTGATCTGAATTTGGGCGTGATTCCTGATCTGATATTGAATTTTCGCCTATCTTTCTGAACTGATTCTGAATTTTGAAAATTATTCCTGTCTTGATCTGAGAAATTGTCTCCTGAATGTCCTGATTAGAAGCACTAAAAAGAGGGGGAGTGGGGAGTTTGGGTCTGCCTCTCTTGCCTATGTTAAAGTTCCTATCCTGCAGCAGTTACAGGGGATAAGGGTGCCCGAAAAAGTGATTTTTAGCGCTACGTATTCTATGGTCAGCTTCTTTTGACGAGGTGAGTTATCGTCTTCATTGTAAAACCAGCTATAAAAGCCCCCGATTTTACAATCGGCAAGGTTGCCAAGTGAATACATAGGAGTCTAGGAGTGGTGAATGACTTTACTTTTTAGTTTGTTTTGTTTTTTTCTGCGTTTTTTACTCGAGCATACGGGAAATAGATCGCGACCTTTTTTCGATTTTATATAAGGGATATATAACGAAAGCCCCTTCAGTATGCAGAAAGAAGAAACATCAGCAAGGTACTGGATGCATTACTATTACAGCAATAGTTAGATATAGTGGCGTCTCTTATAACGTTTCTAGGATCATAGCGTTCAAATTTTTTCGTCCCTTCAAGACCCATTATCATGCAGTCCCAATTGCCTATAGCGTCCAGTGTTTATAGTATCCAGAAAATGTGCGTCCCTTGCGGGTTTACTATATCGAACTTTTCCTGTATCTGCATATCTCAGAGGTTAATCGTGCGTGTGGTAGTAAAAAATGAAAAAGTTAAGCGTTTTCTTCAGAGACAGTTCCATCACCAATCTAGAGGCATACATTTCTCGCTCTAGAGTAATAACAAAGTCAAGAAAACAGAATATCATAAACACTTCGAGATTTAAGCTCTTGATTTTTTACTCAGAGAATATTACGGACTGCAAGAAAGTAGCTTAATCCCTGTATCCCACGCCTCCTCCACTAGAAATAACGAAAATAGCCGCAACTTCTTGTCAACTTTCATTTTTTGTTATGCATTTTTCCATAAAAGTAAATCAGATTCTTGGTATTCAAAGTACTATAAAACGAGAATCAATATGAATTTAGACTGAGCAAGTATAAAATGCTGGTTTTGAGCGTGTCACAGTAAGTGATTAAGAATTCATGAAAAATATATGTCTCTGACAGGTTCCAGTGATGGAAGGCGAAACTTCATCTTTCACCAATCATTTAGGAGACTCGTTGCACCTCCTATTCCGTTTCTTCAGCTTAATCCCTAGACCAACAATTCAAGATATGTTACGGCAAGTCTTGAATTTGTTTCGGTGGGACGTTGTCCTCTCTCTAGTCCTGTTCGGCGGTGCGGCATATCTAATCTGGTACCTGTTCTTCCGACCATTTGACTTGTTCCGAGTAAGAATTCATTTAACGATATCACATAAAAAGTTGCCCTCCTCTAATTTCTTTTGCATAATATTTATAGTGAAAAGGCTTGTAAATCATAAAAACAAAGTTAGTGGGTCGTCAACGAAAGGATTTTTGCAGGTCGCGGGTTAGTTATGCATGCATAGAAATGTAGAGAGCAATAGAAATAGAAGTGCACGTCCATGCTTGCTGCAATGCAAGACTATGCAGAGATCATCATTACAAAAATACGTAACACATGCAATTTCTCGATAATATACACTATCTTACCTGTTTACCTAAACGGTTTTCACCGAACGACAAGAGACATGGCATTGGGGTTAGGGACTCATTCATAAAAACTAGACTTGGCCACAAAGCCCAAGATAGAATCAGCTTTTCCCAAATGAAAGCAAGTCAGACGTTCTAAATTGGTGTCTCATATTGCCCCAATTTAGAGAAAGAGCTTAAGAAGGCAATGAATGAAAGAACAAGCCACTGTAGTAGATTGCAGGCCGACCTGGCATGCCTCCACTCCGAGAACGTTGCGTTGAACTGACACTGACACTTGGAGAAAAGTTTTAGAAACGCATGTAATTATTCCATACCATTTAGGCATTCCTATAGGCAGCCCCAATAGCATTTCAAATAATGCATTTACTTTTTTTACAGGATTGGACTGAACTCGGCTTCGAGCAAGTTTCAAAAGGAGGACAGCACAAGGGTAATGCCGCGAAGAGGAATGTGATAAATGAATATAGAAAGCGTTCCGGTATTCACAGCAAAAGAGGTGGATGCATTAGGTAAATACTAATACCGATATTAATGACTGTTGACATTGATATTTTCCCGTGAATATAACCATTCCTCCTCATTACATTAACTCTTATTACTGGCTGTTATTAATCATGATTCAAGAGGGCACATACATACATACTTTGTGTTTTGGTTAGTTGATGAAGAAACAAAAGACGAGAATAACGATAATCCTAGAATCAAATTCCAATTTTCCATTCGTAACACGGTGATTTATAGCTCCATTTCTGGGCATTCTAGTCTTTAGTGCATTTTCTCTTTATTTTTTATCTTTAACTACCGAGTACATTCCCCAGAACATTTTCCGTCGTGGAGGAATATTTTTATTGTTGATGTAATTCGCCATCAGTATAATGATTATGACTTCCAATGTTGAATGTAGGAATGAATTTGGTCGCGTGGCGCGGAGAGAGTGGGAAATGCTATGTGGCGGATGCATACTGCCCCCATTTGGGAGCTCATCTTGGCATTGGAGGAAAAGTTCATAAAGACTGCATTGTGTGCCCTTTCCACAATTGGTCATTTGATGGATGCACTGGGAAATTGACAAATATTCCTTATGCTGACTCGGGTACACTTTTCTTTGGCATTTACACATTTGATCCGACGATCTCCTCTCCATGCAAAAGACCTCTATATATTACTCACTTTCTCTCTTAAAAGACATTTCTTTCTCTACCCTCTTCGCAGTTCCTGACTTTGCGAGGTTGAAAATGTGGACCATTATAGAAATGTACGGTTTTATATATTTGTGGTACCATGCGGAAAATGATGAGCCAAATTGGTTGCCTGATGTGGTTACGGAAGTGGAGTCAAAGGAGTGGAGGTACCGAGGCCGTTGCGATTTCCGCGTTGCTTGTCATATCCAAGTAATGAAAGAAGCGAGATATTGGGTTATAATGCTTTTAGCGTAGGAAAACTTGATTAAAAGGGAAATATTTTGTTGTAGGATGTTTCGGAAAATGGATCAGATGTAGCTCATTTTAATGTAGTCCATACTTCACCAATTTTGACTGGAACTCATCCAGATGAGTCCACGTGGGAATGGAAATTCCTGAAACATGTTTGGTCGGCAAATTGGGCCCCAAATGTTGAGCCTCGGCAGCATGAAGCTGTTCTCAAGATTTACCATCACATCAGCCTTTTCAATAAAATTCCTTTCTTCCACTTTGAAGTTGACGTTCGCCAGGTAAGCATATCGCCACATAGTACCTTGTAGCCTAATAGGTTAATTTAATTTCGTTTTGATAATAACATCCTAATATGCTATAAAAATCGTAGGTGGGTCCTGGTATCATGTTAATGCATTTTGAGACAGTGTTTGGAAAAGGTTTTTTAATTCAAAATGTGACTCCGGTGGAACCATTGCTACAACGTATTACGCACAGATTTTACTCAGCTCCTTCCTTCATACATCCCCTGGGACTTTTCATTTTACACGGCGAAGCAACACAGGTTGTATAGATGGAACTATGCAAATTATATGATAACTAAACGCGCCACATTAATAATTTCGCAATAATCTTAATATTACGGTAGATTGCTCGAGATATTAGAATCTGGAACAGGAAGACCTACATAAACCGCCCAATCCTCACAAAAGAAGACAATCTCATCAAGGTCTTTCGTCGATGGTACTCACAATTTTACTCCGAGAATAGTCAGAAGTTTCATCTCAACTGTGAAGCAACATCAACTCAAAAACTTGACTTTTAAGGATTTAAAGTCCTTTGTAATATTTTTTATTTCTTTTGACTTGTCATTTTATCAACTCAGACAATTTATATTATTATGATTTATGCTCTATCAATTTATTAGTGATTACCACTACTTTTATCAATTTTATCATTTTGAGAATTTAACAAAGCACAACAGCTAGGAAGTAACCTAAAGAACAGGCGCATTCTAACTGTAGCTTTAAAAAACCTTTCTTACAGTACCTGAAATCGAAACAAATGTTTTACGCATAATACAGTCCAACAAATGCATATTGAATAAAGAATGACTGAAACCAAAATACATACGTGTGAACAGAACAGAAAATAGTTAATCAATATTCCGTTAAAGCTAAATGTTATCTTAACTTTTAAACAGACTACAACTGCAGACTATACTATCACCAGCAGTAGCCCCGATTTTACAACCGGCAAGGTTGCCAATTGAATACATATACTTTCGATATATTTTCTTGTTTACGTTCATTCAACCGTTTCGGACATAGAACTTCATCTCTAAGTTGATTAAACCTCACACAATTGATTCATCATCATCGTCACGCGGCTGCAACTGGGACAGGGACATTTTGTATTGTGTCTAAAGACTTAATTTGCTTAAAAGGGGAGCGAGTATGTGTGAGCGGGAAGTTTCGCAAGACGAACCAAAGTACGTTGCGCAAAATAATATTTTTGGATACCCTGTGTTGTTCACTTAGTCCTTTAGTCATTTAGCATCAGAACTTTACACCATGCATTTCGCTGTTTAAGACAAATTCACTTTTTGCCAATTGGAAAAACTGGGTTTGTCAAGATACAAACACGGATTTTGTCATGATTGGATGTTTTTGCCAAGAGAAGTCTTAGCCTTTTCAAGGTACAAGCATTGAAGCAAATCAAAAGAAATTTTTGAAATTAACGCCTTTGCTCAGGGTTTCTAACTCACTGAAGCAACTTCACTTTCCGACGGGTGTCTTGCATGGAATGGAGCATGTGGTTGTAGGAGGGAAAATAAAACCCTGTTACCCAACTTTGAAACTAAAATTAATTAGAGACAAACGCAGGGCTGCGGTCAGGCTTGGCGCTGGACAATAATGAGCAAGTGGACAATATAATATTGTCCGGACAATAATGGGCAATATCAAACTATTGAATTGGACAATAATGTAATGCACCACTAACACATGTACACAAAAAGAATCATTGAGCGATGAAGGCATGGAGAAAATGCCAGGCAAAAGAATTTGCATTTGATAACTTGAAATTGGAGAATGCTTTTGTTTAGATCACAGGTCAGATCTAGGTCAGACTGGTTTACCAAGACAAAGCCGGGAGTTGGGTGGTTCTCCCATGGCTATTGGGAATCATTTTCAGTACTATTCAAGGGTAAGATGTTTGAAAGTCTAAATTTTTTAGTTACGGTTATATAAAGCAATTAAGAAGAAAACAATAGCAATTAATACCGAGAATGGATATAATTTGACTTTGATTATCCTTCAAGTTCGTCTTCTCGTATCTTCGCTTCCTATTTTGCACCATTATGCCGTGTCGGGACGCCTTGTCAGTACCGGCGTATCAATCAAAGGAGTCAAAGATATTCGAACTTGATTAATTACGCCGATTGATTAAATAACTTTTATTAATGGGCGATTTAATATTTACTTTTACTTTACAATTTGACTTCCCTGTCAAAATATTTCTACTCTCTGCCCGCTCGGCCTTACTATATTTTCGAGAAGTGGAGCACTGAATATAATGCAATGATTCTTGTTAATGCGTTTGTTTTCTGATGGAGAACATTCTGAATATGTAAATTAATAAAAATCAAGTTACTATCGATATTAAATTAACATTTATCAGAACCTTTATTATAAACACGGAATAGTTTTGAACAATTACATATCTGTAAAATAATTTGATCTATGCGTTACATATCACAACAAATATGTATTGCTATTCCTTTCCTTTCAAACTTTTCAACAGATTCCACATGCGCACGTATTTTATTAAGGACGGAATCTCAAACATAGCTCAAACACCCTCACTTTAATGTTTTTACACCCTCTAATTTAAATGATAATTTTATGAAAACTTAAAAAAAATCAGCGACCATCGACTATCAACAACCAGGCACTATTCATAACTAATCAGGTTGAAAAACTACCATTATAAAACACAAAAATATCATAGAATTTTATGAAAATAATATTTACATGCTGCAAAGTTCTGAAAGAAATAAATACATTTATCTATTGATATGTAATCAAAACATAACCATAGTTTTTCAAAGGAGTAAAGAAGAACATGGATGGTTATTTAAAAACTAATTGTGATTTAATAAGTATTTCATTAACTTAAAACAGTAGCAACCTGATGGATTTACCAGTACATTCCATGATGATGACCTAAAGTGATGTGAAAATGTCGGAAAGGTTACGCATGTAATACACATGCAGTAGTTAAGTTTAATGTAACCAATTTTGTGCAGCGGAAGGTCATTTGTTTTCCGTGGATTTTACGTGAGTCGTACTTTCCTATGAACAGCATTAAAAATGCATACGTGTAATCACATAACAATTATATAATTATAGTATGTAAATTAGTTAATATATTGATAGATATTCGCATTTGTGGACATACATATTCATGTAAATACTTTAGGTTGATTATTACCAGTTTTACAAAATGTACTACATCTTCTGAAGAATTTTTTATATCGTCAGATTTGGCGGGGAAAATCATATTATTTAATTAAAAACGAGAACGATTATGTTAAAAAACATCATAAAACAAAAATTTATCGTTGGCCTCGGAAGTGAATGCAGGGTGAATTATCTAGCCAGTGTATTCTTCATTGTTATTGGTTTGCTTATTTGTCATTGAATGCATGCATTATTATGTCGATTGTATTGTAATGACATTGAAGAGAGTCAATTCATGGAAACAATGGAGATAAAGCTGCTGAAATGTACTGAGGCTGGCCCATATTGTCTAAAATCGAATTGTGTATGCACCTAATTTTTTACATGCATATATTTCTCCTGCCGGTACGGACAAGATGATTTTTCCTACTCTGTAAATAAATTATTTTTCCATGCATTCTGTCCTGTCGCATTCACTTGATTATGGTGCATACACGCTACGTTAGTGCCCATACACGCTAAACCAGCTTATATGGATTGTGATTGCTCCTTAAAGTGAAACCATTGATTTTGCTTGGGGCGAAGATAATTTGTTCGCATCTTCATAATATTTTTTTCAATACATTTACATGTATTCCGTTGATCGTATAGTACATGAAGCGTTCATGTGATGTTACTTACAACAAAATTGAACGTAGTAAATTGTGAATGCCCAATTATATATACATGGTAAGGAGGAAACAGTTGTTTTATATTTCTAAGAAAATCCACACCCACGTCTTCCTTGTCACCGGATGCATTATCTATGGTATGCACCACCTTTTTCAAAAGAGCTGGACAACTCTCTTTGTCGCGCTTCTTGGAAAGCCCAGAAGTACAGAATAACCATGGAGAATTTTTTTGTAAATGCGTAGCTTTTTCTCCTACTTTTTGTAATATCAGGTTTTGACACGGTGGGACATTTCTCCCGGCACGCGGCCTTTTCCAGACATGATTACCAGGGATCGGCAGTAATCCCAATTACTTCATAATCATGACGTCATCCATTACACATTACATAATATTGATATAACAATATATAATAATAATAATAAAATATTGAGTGAGTACTTTAAATTTTTTCGTTTTTAATCATTCGGATGGGGGAAATTAGGAGGAATTTAATGTGTAATGCCACTGTGTAATCCATTACCGTAATTTGTAATGTGAAGACGCTTTCTAAGGCAAATTAATGTGTAATTAGTAATTAAATGTTACAAAAACTTAAAACGTAATGGGGTTGTTGTAAGTTGGGACTGCAAAGAAACATTGCGTAGAGTGTATTTAATTTGTAATGTGTGAAAAAATCGATGTAATTTACCAATCCCTGATGATTACCAACTTCCTTCTCTTCCAACAAACAAAACATTACTACAGAAGGTGTTCGTTTGTCTACGAAGGTTCATCGTCTCAGCCTGGAAATGACAATTCAAAGGGGAGTTTTCTTTTACTTTCGCTCATAAGGTAATTGTAGGGAATTTCATAGAAAAACTTTTTGACGAGCTTTACTACAAGTGAATGGCAATCTAATCTACCTCTCCAATGAGATCATGCAGAAGTTGAGTGCAGGCTTCCACGAGCTCCAGAGCAGACACGAAAGCCTCATGTCCAAGAAATCTACTGGAGTGGAGATGGAACTCCGTTGCAGGAAGAGGTATGTGCTGGATTCCTACAGGAGCTTCCCACGGTACATCTACTACTTCTTAACACTACTACTACAGTCTGAAAGTCATCGAGAACTTTGAGGAGGGGACAGTTCCCATCTGCTGTACACAGGAAGCAGAAGAGCGGCGGAGGATGTAGAGGAAATATTTTCATGATACGACCATGCTCGTTGATGGCGTCCAGTGTGAAGGGGTTATTATACCAATGAAGCCTGTTTCAACTCAACAATCAGAATAATAAACTCTAAATTATTTTAGTCAGGACAAAAAAATATTTAATGAATAAAAATTTGTTCCTCAATCTCTTCTTTCACAAAGTGTGAGGATTTTACATTGACTTAATTGCAAAAATCGGGAGGGAAGACACGATAAATTATAAAAGAATCACGTTGGCTTTGGTGGCATGCACCACGAATTGCTTCTCTTTATCCTGCAGGTCAATCATCCATTTATTAAGTTACGCTAGTTGTTAAGATCACTAATTTTTTTCCATTTTCTTCTCCTTTTTCCGTAAACTGTTTTTCATGCCCGGTCCACAGGTCAAACGGAAATTGTTTTCAAAACACAGTTTTCGGATTTCGATTCCTGAGCTCCTTGTGCTTAGCATGACACTTTGCCCATTGAAAATGGTTAAACCGTTCTCAAGTTATAGGTCAATCTTTGGGGTCACCTCACTTCCCCATGTTAAATCCCATAAGAAAATCTCTCAAATTGAATCGGCTCCACAGCCAAAATGATGCATTGTTTTGCATTGCGATTTGAATAAGAGGATCTTCCTTGTCTTTTAGGCGGGTGTTGGTTCAATTAGAGGTCAATAGGTCAATTTCATCGATCGTTACAGGACGATAAATGATAGACCAGTTTACATAGTAAAATTCAAAAGGATTTTTTCATGGAAAATCTTCATCGTTAGTGGCATTGAACGGATCCAAAATGCAATATGAACAGCATTAAGGAAGTACATCAAAAAGCACAATTAATCAATAGATCACTCAAAGTTATGTAGATCGCTCAGCACAATAGGCAGAATGAGGATTGGCAAGACATTCCTCTATACATTATTAAATGTGTTAGATTAAATTAAACGATGTGAGGGGTCAAGTAGTTGTTTTTTTGTCGTATCTTTTATAATCAGTCTCGTACAATTTCTTTTGTACAATTTTGCAAGTTGTTTTGTTCAATCGTACTTTTTTCTATACTAACGTAACTTCTTCGTACCGTCGTTTACGGTGTTTATTGATATCTTCTTAGTTCCCGAAAGCTCATTGGAGACTCGTCGTGGTCGTGGTCCTTCAACTATACAATATAATGACTTATAGCTCATTTCAATTGCTACTGTATTAATTTGCTATTCCACTGTTTTGCAAAGGATGAAAAAAAATATAAAAAATACGTAGTGGCTATATTTAATTAAGTGGGAGCATTAATAAATTATATAACGCTGGGGAGGGAGGGGGGTCTTGGACCTCCCTATCTTACCCATGTTAAAT